>DWGJ01000431.1:0-30855 GCA_018246895.1 Aspitha aspitha aspitha
GCCGCGCGCGTGCCACCGGCACGCGGCGGCCGCGAAGCGCGTCGGGCTCGCCGGCGCGAACGGCCCCGACGTGGTCATCGCCGACTTCTCCTTCCAGGTGAGCGGGCGAGGAACGATCTAGAACATTCGCGATGAAGTTTGACCGGCCTCGTGGTCGAGTGGTTAGAGACGATAACTAAGAAACCGGAGCGCGTGGCTCCGATTCCCAGCCAGGACGAACATTTGTGTGTGCAGCACATTGGTTTGTTCTGTGTCTGGGCGTAATAAAACTATCTATATAAGTACTATATCGTATGTATACATGTATGTGTATCAGCTGTCCGGTCACCATAACACAGGCGTTGAATTGCCTAATTTGGGATCAGACAGCCGCTAGTGGAATTGTCCCCAGTTATTTATTTATTATTTCGTCTTGTCCCGTCTTACCTTCCTATCTCCTAGTAAACTCTCTTGTTTTCTATCACCCCTCATACGTCCTCCTTCCGCATCGTTCGTTCTCGCTCGCACCTTACACTTTCACACTCATACGTCATTAGCTCACTCTCTCACGTATCGTGTCACGTATACAACACGGTTCGCTACAGGAGGAGGGCACGAGGATCTGGCAGAACACGACGGTTGTGTCTCGGGTGGTGGACGAGCCGCTCACCCTCGAGTTCCTCACGCGGGAGCGCGCCGTCATCTCGCCCGGCCTGCCCTACAAGCTCAAGGTTCCTTTTTTCCCTAATTGACGTTTCGCTGTTCACCCTAGAGGTCTCTACAGCTTCTGAACTTTGCGGCGTGCCAACATGACTCTGCCTGAATCAGTGAAGTAGGAGAGAGGTGAACCGTGGTCCGAAGCCTCCACTCCGCCCCATGAGGTGGTGGACTCCTGTGAGGCTCGAACCTCGGCTCAGGTCGACGCACGATGTTTGTACCTAAGTTACAACGGACGAAAACGGGTAGACGTGCGGATGTTCCGCGCGCCTGCCGTGCAGTACGCGGGTCTCAAGGTTCCTTACCGTACACCTAATATACAGCAGCCAGAAACAGAGACAGGGGGCTTGTATCCAACAAATGAGATTGGGAAGGTGACAGATATATACTTATCTCTGTCTGCTCGGAGCAAAAACAGAGACATTTATAATTAAATTTTCTGTAGGGTAACTAGTTTACGAGATACAGCGCGAAAACCCTTTGCACCCCCTTTTCCAAGATGGCGGCCGGGGGACAAGGGTGCCGACCCCACAAACTTGAACTTAAGCTTCTACTGACCCCCCCTACACATTAAAAAAATAAAATTGCGTCCTCTGACAAATGCATACCCAAATGTAACTTTTCAATGGACTAGATATGTTTCGATGAATATATTTCGCATTATTGATAAAAGTCCTTTACATGACATACTTAAGAAATACATAATGTAGGTATCCAATTCGCTAGTAAGGATTGAAGCAAATGGTTTCTTGTAATCTATCCGTTTTGTTTTATTGAGAAACTCAATTTCGTTACAGATGAGTTATTTAAGTAGTCGGAAATTTAAAGACAATTTAGTTTTTTTTTTATTAGGGCCACTAATGTCGGGTTACCATATTGTCGGCAAAGCAAACTAGTTCGTGAGTTAACTTAATAAGACATTTAAGCGAAACTGTTTGCTATAACAATACGCCCTACCATAAAATTCTAAAACTAGTTGTAAGACTCGCAATTCTAAACGATAATTTTCTAAAGGTAAATATAATTAATTAACATCTATATTTAGTTGTTTTCATTGTGTTATACTTCTATGAAAATAGTACTCATTATGTATGGTAATGGAAGAGATAGATTTTAGTACGTTTATGGGTATCTTTATTTTATAGTTGGCTCAATCCAGTAGGCAGCTTGTTATTATACTAAATTTTGATTGTTAAGAAAAAAAGTCGTATTTCCAGAAAGATCCTTATAGTTTCGAGTTTTAGAGGTTCAATGTGCTGATAAAGGTTTTAAAAAAGACATTCAGATATTTAAGCTCTTTTCATTTCGAGCATGTTTAAATCTAAAACGGAACGTTAAAACGGCGTATTATGGAATCATTTGAACTAAATGGTCTAACGCTTTTCAAGTCTCTCAGCTTTTAAAGTTTAAAACGAAAACAAAACTCGGGAGCTTTTTAAAACATTTGTGCGCTGAAATAAAGTATTTTACTTTACGGACTTATAAACTAAGCATTTTCAAAAGAATGTTGCCCTTGCTTTGAAAGTCACAAGCTTTAGGTAAAACATTCACAACGGTGGCAACACCATTGAGATACAGTAAAAGCTTTAACATTTAAAAAAACAAAACGTGACTGAAGAATATGTGTAAATCAACAACAACGTAAACTTTTCAGTTATACATATTATACAATGCCACTCATTATATCACACAATAGATATTAAGATATGTATACTTTCCAAATTAGTCAGGGTTATTAACGCATTTGAGACTAACTTAATACTTACAAAAGTGGGATATTAAAAATGAATTTATATAGAATATGTAGTAATAAAAATAATAGTACCGGGAAAATACATTTCAAAAAATTTATCTGTTTTATTTTCTCTGAGTGCTATGCTATGAGTCACTGAATTTTCAATCTAATGACTTAACACGGTATGAATTGGATGGAATGTTTGTATCGTGAGCGTATGTATTCGTACTTGTGCTGCAGTTTCCAATTTATTTGCTCACCGGTTCTAACAAGTTTAGGGTTAGGGATTGTCGGACTACCCATCAACGGATCACGACCGACAAACAACCGGTCGAGTGAGTCGGTCGCGTTTGACGGACTTCGAAGTGTTTCGACAATTCCGTTCACCGCAAACTTCCTGACCACCAACAATGTATTGACTTCGCTTATCAAGGCTACAAAATGTCTGAAAGCATATTTGTATTAAAGGACTTTGGGTGTTTTGTTACAGACTATATTTTTTAAATGACGATTTTTTATAACAAACGGCACGGTGCTCCAGTGTGGATTGGTGGAAATATGAATTAGAGACTAACCCGTGTTGGATGCTTTTACACCGCTATTAAAGACTGAACTCGTTCAACGATTATTACTTAACGGTAACACCTGGAAACGACTAGTTAACGGGCTCTGCGCAGTATCGATATAAGTTCCTTCAGTGTCTGTTCACTTTACAGATCACTTGCAATCTGCAACCACGTCACGGATTCAAGGACTACATATGGTGGTCGGCGCGATTTGAAGCGTGATATCGCTCAAACATAAAAATATGTACAATTTCATCAAAATCGTTAAATCTTTGTATTGTTTGAATATCACTTGTAACTTAATGGACATTATTTTGTTTTTCAATCACCGTTTCAATCCAGTACTCAACTGAAAATATTTTTTTTAACTAAGCTAAGACGTTCAAGGAGATACGGTAAGAATAAAGTTGTATGAAAAGCGTAACGATAAAAGTTCCGAGAAATGTATCTTCGACAAAGTGTTATCAGTATTACAGTAGAAACAAAATAGTGAAAGGAAAAAGTCGGTTTGTTCATGATAAAAGACTTGAGCAAAAAAAGGGCTCTCGAGCACAAACACACAGGTATTTGAAGTAAGACATGGTATAAAAGCCTGAGAGTAAAAAGAGATAAAATTCGAATAAATAAACGAAAACATTATTCGGAAAAGGAATTGCGATACAGCAATTCCACATGGAAGTACTTTATATACTTCATATAATTCATTTATTTGTACAAATTGTCGATTCAAAAGGTACTTATATTTAATTTACCTTATCATGGTGTATACATATACAACTTGACAGACAGTATTAATCTATTAAATGAAATTGAAAATTACACATAAACAAATCCATAAAATAATAAAACAAATGAATATTATAACAGTCGTGCAAGTTACATTTGGGAATACTATGGTAGATACAAATCCATGATATATATGGTCTGAAAATGTATGTAAATCTGTTTTGCAGTGATACAGTCTATGCGATGGACTGTAAAATGATAAAAAAAGATGATACTTTTATATGAACTGATGCACAACAATAAGGCGGAAATAAGAATGTTTTTTGCATAAGGTTCCATTTGAGGCTTTGATAGAGATATAACATACTAGATAGAACAGTTGAAGTCACGAGCCTAAAATAGCCTGTAACAGGTAGACCTTAAACACTATTGAAATTAAATCATGCATGTTATATGGCAGATGCGGATGCTTCTTGACATAATGGGAAAATTTCAGTGCAAACTACACCAATACATCAGAATTTAAACAGGCATTCCCCTTAGAATCACCGCATCACGTTCCGCTTGGCACAGATAAAGGCTTTTAGTTTCAACCCACTTGCTCATTTCAAGCGGATTTAAAATAAATGTTACCAAATAATTTATTTCTTAATACTGATTTTAATCGCTCGCAATCATACCTTTATCATTTACTGGAGTAGTTTCAAAACAATAGCAATTATAATGTAGCTTATTGTAGAAATATATCCAATATATAAAAATACACAAAATGCATTTATTTAGCAAACTAAACAATACTAAGCAGTTGTTCTTTTCTCAGTACCTATAGGTACATTTGAGAGTTTGAGAGTTAGACTATTAAAATTTTATAAACTTACTTTCTTAGTGTAGGTATATAAAAAGTTACGCGTTTATTACTTTTGGGAAACTCGATTCCCGCACGTGTAAAGCCGCAGGCAATAACTGTTAATGATATACAATTTATAAGTGTTATAAAACCATACTATTAGCCACAGAAAACCGCTTACAAGCCACGCGAAATTTACGGCGTATTTTATAAAATATGAGAAAAAATATATTTGTTGCCTGGCAATAATTTAATTTGTAGAAATAAAACAATATCGAGTTTCATACGCGTTTATTTGTATGACGTTACATTTTTTATATTCTTTTTACTAAATTTACCACTAACAAAAGGAACGTTACACGTGGATTGAATTGGAAAATTTGAAATCCGATCAGTCGTAATCAACAACCTGAAAAATGCCTCCAACCACAATAGCTTCACTCCCCGTTTATGATATAAGACCAAAAATAATTTCATTAACAACTTCGTGGGTAAATGTAGTTTCACGGTAATTGTCTAATTTTATAATTTCTTCTTTTATAACTTTTCTTTTTCTCTTCGCTCTTCTCTCATCTCATTCTCCCCATTGCTATCATCGAATTCGTAATTGTTGTTTGACGGGTGCTTTTGCATCATTCGAAAATACTTTTATTATATACGAAACAGGGATTCTTGTTAATTTGTGAGCGGTAATTAACAAAAAATGCAATTCTACATACAGTTTCGTATAAAAACCGTAGCATCAGAACATAAATCGTTCCTGCCTTTCTTTGCACGCGTGTGTGGAACGGCTTCAGCGTAAATGGTGTACTTTGATCAGGGTTCCCTTCAGCTATGTTTAAGTACATAGTTGGTTTTATGACAACATACAATTTTCATACAAATCCTGTTATCTTTGCTGGAAATATTTCGATTGGTTGTAGCATTACTAAGTGCAGATCCGTTTCCGACTTTTCCTTAATGAAAATCAAGTCAATAATCTGTTTATTTCCATTTATTTAAATTTAAATTTTCTGATTTTAATTTTGCAGTGTATATTATATACTTTTTGTGGATTGCAGCCGCGGGACCAGCATCAACGACAAGAAACCTATTTATACGTCTATTATAGTTATGTTATTATCCAGTTTCAAAAAGGAATATTAGTTTTATATTCTCTGCTGTTATATTATGAACGTGACACACTATCATTATGAGTTCACTGAAAACTTAACCACCTTAGAATTAACGTGCAGTGTCTTAAAATAAGTAAATGAAATGTGTACTATGAATTGGCTTTTACATTCCTGATATGAAGTTTCCATATAACGACCGTGATTCAGTAAGCAACACAGCGCCATCTAGTGACATCCCTAATATTTATCAATGCCGTGAGGAACCCTAAATATATTTTCTTGCGTACGTGTCTAAACCGCTGCTACGTGATGCTAAATCTTAAGAGCTTTCCTTTTGTTATATTCGTCACTTGCGAGGACTTCATTCCCAGTAGACTAGATAGGCTTCTTTGCAAGTTCGAGCGCAGCCTCTTTTGCTATATAAACAAATAAATCTTTCACTTTCACTATTTCATATAGCGTTACATTACAGTCATGGCTATTTTCGATAGAAGTAGACACAGACTGACGATGTTCACAGTACAAGTGGTTTATCAATGTAAGTGAATAAATCTTCGATTACAACGAAATGCAACGAAATTTATTACTTACCTACATAAAACGTTTTAATCCATCTACAAATTTAAGTATATCAATTTCTCGAGCGCTATTTCAATATTTCCTACACGTAAGTAGTGTTAAAACCCAATGCACGCCATAAACCGCAGTGAGAACCCACCGCCCCAAAACTATTTGGAATGTATCCAAATATGAATAAATAAACGAATATGCTAATAGCTGCTCTGAGCCGGGTATGTTTTATTAAAGGAATACGTGCGAAACCGGGGAAAGAAATATTTTGACGGTTCTTTTTTGTGTGTGCGAGTGTGTCACCGGTTTTACAGGAAACTACCTTTTGCCTATTTCTTTGCTGCCGTTGAATGCGCGTCAATAAGAAATTTTTGGTGTCTAATTTACAACCCAACGAGAATTCATACAACGTTTCTGCCCCTTTTTTAACCCTTTAGGGGTGGAATTTCTAACATTACTACCGAAGTCCTAACCTGCATTATATAAAGAACCTGTGTGCAAATTTCTGGATTTTGGGTTCAGCGGTTTTGGCTTTGCGTTGATCTTTAAGTCTACTTGTCTTTATTAAAACTTGTTTATAATAATGTTGTGAACGACCAACTTACATTTCATATTAGATGTCAACTAAAAAAATCAGAGACTAACCCAAATTCGTTATGTACAAATATTTAACGATTTTACAGAATTGTTATACATGACAAAATATGGATAAGCAACAAGTTCGATTTCCACCCAAGACAAATATTTGTGTGATGAACACATTTCTTTCTTTTGTCTATTTGTATTGAAACTCATCATCTTGTGACAACGTAGTACAGGCTATGTCTGCTTTAGTAATTGACCCTCTACAAGAGTCCCAAAATAATAATAAAATTAATATACGTAACTTCATTTTCTGCTTCAATTTCATTCCGTTTTAACAACGCAATTCTAACGGTTAGTCTAACCGTGCTTTATTACCCGAGAAGCGACTTCGACAGGATCAGGTTATTGTTGTAATAACGAAAGAGCGCATAAAGTTTTCAACTTCTCTTGGTAAATCGAGAGTAAAGTGAATAGGCACGTTAACAAAATTTATGTAAGACTTTGAATAAGCCGTTTTAAAGTGAGCATTCGCTTCCCACGACTGCGATACTCCGCATCGTCGACATTTTCTTACAAAATATTTTATACAATTTTAAATGAATATATACCATTAATTTAGTTCTCTATTGATGATATATATTCTGCTTTGTCAATATTAATAGTGTTCGTATTTTTGCTCCGTGTAGCATACATTTTCCGTGTCATCTTTCATAACTCCAAATTTAATGAAACAAATAAAAACATTTGAGAGGTTCCGTTACATTGGAGATAAATAGATATATGCAGGTCAAACAATTAAAAGTATTTTGGTATTTGTCCTACAACAAAGGTTAGGAAGTCGTGGGATATAAAATTTAGATACCTACTTATAGAATAGATGTTGCAGCCTTTATTCCGTTTATATTTTCTACGCTTTGTCGTTCGTGACGTCTATGTACGTCGGTTAAGTATCTCCTTTGATTTACTTGTTTATGTCTTTGAACTTTTTTATCCGCAAAAAATCCTAGAATTATTGCTATTTGATATCAAAACAAGCATTTTAAATTATTCTTTTTACAAATGTTGTAAGCGATTATAGGTATTCTTATTTCAAAATTCGAATCGATATAAATAGGACTGTAAAGCGTGTTTATACACATCACTTGTTCCCTCGACCTCGCGTAGGCGTGCGGGTTTTCAGTAATACTGAACTCCATTTTCTTGCCACGATCCATCACGTCAGCCGAACGGACGTCTAACGACAGAAAAATTAAGCATCCGAATCGTTTTTTAAACGTGGAACACCCCATCAATCATTCGATGCTTAGTAATTTTTCAACGTCTATTTAAAAATGAACAGACTATATCTAAGACACAAGATGTATTGATATCGATAGTAATAATCGCTTAGAGTTGTAATAGAGCAGTGGTTTTAATTTCAAGCTTGTACTCCGCGAATCTATAACTCGATCTACGCTACGCTACACTAAAGGAAAACATTGTGAGAGAATTTGCATACCTTAAAGAATACCATGAATGGATTGATAGACTTAAACTTTCTTATTACGAGAAAAGGCCTAAATCCCACCGTCGTACGACTATAATTATTTCGATGTAAAAATTGAATTGCCCGTATAAATCCGACCATTTTTTACTGTTATCTGAATTACTAAAATCCTAAATCAAAGTAATAGACTATTTCGCGGTAAGTACTTAACTTGACAAAGGAGAACAGATTGTTAGGGACAAGATCAAGATAATTGCTGTAATATTGTAGGCGTCGGTGCGTTAATACTGAGCAATGTTAAGGCGAGCCTCGCACGTACGCAAGACAAACAATGCTCAATCAACGCGGCACCAAGCCCGGTATTCATTTCTTTCACAAACACAATACATATGGGAAGCGAAAGGCACTGCACGCACTATATTTCTCCTATTTCCATTGTATTGTTATGGGGTATCGCATATCGTTCACGAGATTGGGGGATTTGAGAGATAGATTTCTTATCGTTCGAAATAGACCACCATGTATGAAATGTTTTTCACATAGAAAATGTTTTCTCTTATTATTATGTTGATGGAATCGCTACCTGAGGTGCTATATAACGGTGAGATTCTTGATGGCTGCTATATATTTCGTAATAGGACTACAGTGTGCAACGACCCCGCTTCGATATATGGGAGCGTTATCATGAAGGGCTATAGCTGAGTCGGTAGAATTTATTCATGATGTATCACACAAAAGGGAGAATATATATTTTCCGGCGAGTGATGGACAGCGCATAAAGGACCCTCGGATAACCTTTTGGATGCGGCATCGCATTACATTTACAAGATTCGATGGACCTATGAATGATTTATACAATTTATATGCATGCATAAAACTCTTACTCCTTATCGTTTTCACGATAAATCATTGCAAGTGTAGTTCCGATATTGAGTTTAATTTTTTCTACAGTAACGGATAAAATTCTTCGGCGTTTTTATTCAGTTGTAGTTACTATGTACCATACCTATAGGTATGTATATAATTTCAAATTGGAATTCGAAATAGTTATCACATTTCAATATTCGATGTGCCGTTGATTGTACTTGATTAAAATAGTCTTATCTTGATGCGACCTGTGGTCTAATTTAAGACTAAAGTAAGTTGGCAGTAAAAACTTGCCTAGTGGACATTGGTTAGCAAGGAGCATAACGAATTTACTTTTAAAGCAATTCACAAACATTAAATATGACATATACTATGATTTAAGGGAATTGTAAAAAAACTTGGCATCAAGTTATATTCCGCTTTTATTGGCGTAGCTATTATCAGAGCCTACTTATGGTGCGAGCTTTTTGTAACGGACTTGGCTTTACTTTAAATTATTTCATATTTGGCGGGATAAATGAAGTTACTAATACTTCTATTTATTTATTTATTTATTTATTTAAAAATGTATGTACACAACAGCACAGGAGAACATACGACTGTAGACCATACTGCAACATGGCTAACTTTTTTCCGAATTTGTTATTTAAAAGAGTGCTGGGAGTTTTTTCACCGGCTTTTTTCTCCCGGTCTACTATAGCCTGAGAGGCGCACAAAGCCGACGTACGATGACTAAAACATGACCTACATTAAGTGTATGTATATAATATACCTTATAATGAATAAAAGAATCACATGATAAAGGTGTACAATGTACTGATAATTTCTAACAAAATTTCTTCCAGCAGACCGGACTTTTGCTTACTTTTAACGTTTACTATAAGGCTAATTATTCGTCATCCCCGCCCACACTGTTTGTGATACGCCACACGCTATCCATTACCAACGTTTTGGATGTGGCCGCGCATAATATTTACAAGATTCGATAGAGCTATGAATTATGCATACGTTTTATATGCCTGCGCTGTACTGGCTATCCGAATTGATTTAGAATCGTTTGCGTACGTTTTAAGGAGCATTCGTTGTAAATAGCTTAGTATATTATTGTAAATGGATTTCACAGAAATCTGTAAATTTGTACGTGAATAATAATAATAATGATAAATTAAAAGCTGGTGATTTCTTTCGTTTACAGATATTTGATGTGTTAAGTGGATTAAATGTACAAAATATCGTATGTAAATTTTAGTGAGGCAATAATATCAGTGACGATGAAATATACGAATTCGCACTTGGCCATAACAGCAGGCTATGACTTTATAAGCCTCATCACTGCAAAAGGAAACACGGTTCCAACAATACAACAATAAAAATTAGCAAGAATAAATCGCGTTCCACATAAAAATATTCTTCCGAATTAATTTGAAAATAACAACTGAAATTTCGTAAACAAGTATCAACGCACTGGTATTGTTATCGGGGTACCCTAATTAAGGATTTGTGTCAGTGCGGCACAATGCCGTCGTTATGTTCCCATTCGGGTTTATAGAACGTTGTCAATTTAAATACGTTATTTGAAGAGATTCCTCTCTGGTTGCGAGGCGAATTTTGACGCGTCAAACTCAAATAGCCGAACACTAAGAGAAGCGAGCCGATCAGTGTCAATAGGACCTGCTTACAGCGTGTTTTATTATGGAAATAGGACACTTCAAACAGTAAGAGGGCTTTAGGCTTCCACCTCCTGCTTTGGGGATTTCTGGTAAGAAATCAGACACGATAAAAATATTATATATAAAAGAGCCTTGTTCATTGCGAATATTATCACACGCTGAAACGGCAAAGGAGAGGTCTTGAGGAAGCCTACACAGCTCCGAGTTGCCAACAACGTTCACTAAGTCGAGTGACGTGTGCCCACGATAAGTTTGGATGTACTTAACAGCCATTATCCAAAATAATAAAAGATGCTCAAAATCATACTTCACGCAAATTGCTTCGATAAGAGTTATAATATCGATATTATTATATTTAGATATTTGAAGACAGTTCTACCGATCGCTTCAGCAGCGCCCAATTGATGCGTTGCTAATGAAATTTTTATTCAACTGCAAAACAATAATCATGTTACTTAAGTTCAGAGAATATAAGTAATATATTAATAAATGGGGACAATTCCACACACGGCTATCTGATTTCAAAAGAAGCAATTAAATCTGATAAACATTCATACGATATAATACTTATTAAATATTTTTATTACACCCTAACAGACCAAACCGTTGTGCTCACACAAACATCACACGCTGCGGTAAAGTGCAAAAATAGATGTGAAAACGT
The DNA here is from genome assembly GCA_018246895.1 of Aspitha aspitha aspitha. NCBI lineage: Eukaryota > Metazoa > Arthropoda > Insecta > Lepidoptera > Hesperiidae > Aspitha > Aspitha aspitha. The sequence continues at coordinate 11,528 of DWGJ01000431.1, forward strand.
TAAACACTTCTTCACGTTCTTGACATACCTACGTCTATGTTAAATTGAAGTGAATACGCGAACACCACACTATTTCAATATAAACGTAAACCAAATGAACGTAAACAACACGAAGCGAGAACTAACTTGGATTGATGGTGATGTATGGAGCTTGTTATTGATGTACCCTAATTAAGGGTTTGTGTTGACTCAGTGTATGGAATGCTTCCTTTGTACTTACATTTACTCACACAATGGGATATTTTATTACTATTTTTAATTTTATGTGCCTATTTAGGTACTTATATTTAAATTTGATAATGTAACGAACTCAACTTTTAGTAGTAATAAATTGAATTTTGCTTCAAGCTTTTACATCATATTATAAATTGTGTAATGTTACAGATTGATGATGGGTTTAATTTATTTTAAAGTTTATTTTCAATTTAGAACATACCAAAAAAAGCTTTTTAAAAAAAAAATTACCACTAATTTATTGTACAATATTTTTTTTTGTTTCAATTGTAATTTTTTTCTTAATTTATTAGTAGGTCGCAACGCGACTTTAACTGAAAAGTGACGGCGAGACGCTGAGAAAACTAGTCCTTTGTATTTCCTTTTTTTAAGCATCTCTCTTTTTATATCATTAAAAGCTTTGACTCGAAGAAAGTGAGATATTCTTTATTGAAAAGACTTTCGACATTGAATATTTAGGTGAACTTTTTCAAAAAATTTACAACCTCAATCAAGCGATTTAAGAAAATGATGCAGATGAATGATATATATTAACAAGAGAGCTATGTGTTTATCTTAGAAAAAACATGTTACCCGATAAAGAACCTCGCACTTACACTGAAGACTTGTAGTAAAACCAAACTGAGTACTAACGTAGATGGATTGTGATGTATGGTTTTTGTTTCTGAGCTATCCTCATTGAAGTGTGTGTTATACAAAAAACAAGATACATCCTGTTTCAAGCTGTATTGAAAGGTTCTTGTGATATAAAGGCAAAAGTGCATTACCTATAATCATAATGTAATATAATAAATAATGGTAAATAGCTTTTGACGACGAACAGAAGACACCTAGATTAACTAACGACCTGACCAAGTTTGTAGGAATCAATGGAGCTAAACGTGATAGACAGAGTTGTGACGACACTTCTGGGACACCTTCGTCCAGCACTGGACCACGTTGAGCTAAAATGGTGATTCTAATTATTTTAAGGAATCATTACGGTGTGTTAAATTTCGCGATAACAAGAAATATCGATCATTTACGCTAAAAAAGATTTCTTATAAACGAGAATTTTGCCGAAATAACATACAATAGCTATGCCAACATATCTAACCATTACTTTATCTATTTCCACAACAATAGTATTTATGTCAGTAATAATATGATTTGTTCCTTATGTACACAGACAGTTCGTTCAAGGAATATAGCCGATATTATTACTATTGCCCGATTGAATGATTGGTATGGAAAACTAATATCATATTATATGAATATCACAAATCGATAATAGTCGACATAACGTTGCCAAGAATTGTATTAGATTCTTTTTTTTGATTTTTCAAAAGTCTTATTCATATTCGTAATCAACCGTATCATTAACATACTCGTAGCTATGTATGTAAAGTTGTAAAACTGTTAAATCGTACTTGTATTAAAACAAAATCTAATGCAAATAGCAATTTAATCCGACAGCGAATTAAACAAGGATAAACTAGAAATAACACCAGTCAGATGGTGGGTACGGAAATAAAAACAAGTTGATATACCGGCATTCGTTGCAAAGTTTTAATCGCGCCATTTCTTCTGAAATGATTGTACTCATAAAAACAAAGAGAGAACTTTTTATTCTACTTGTTCGAAGTTTACTAAAGTATTTCTTTCACAGGCCGTTAGCGTAAGCACGAGTTTGTACAGTTTAGTTTCATACCTATGATTTTTAAACAGTATGCGGGGTTTTGCGGTGAAGCTACGATCACAATCGTCGGCTGGACTTTCGTCATCATCTCTTATTTATTGCTAAGTCGCCAAAGTTTAGTTCGTTCGAACTATTCGTTCACTTCGAATTCACTAGTTAAAGAATTTCTTTTTTATCTAAGTGTCTTATAGTTTCAATTTTACATCGTCTAGAATATTATGTGTCGCGAAGTCGTTGGAACACACTCAGCGCCCAGAAGTTACAAAGTTCCCCATCACGTACAAAGCTGGTCTGAGGTTTTATGTACCGGAAGATCTATTATGTTTATGACGTCTTTTAAGACTTTGGATACAGTATCAAATACGCTGAATTTCCTAAAAGTTGCCAAATAATCTTCGAATGCAACGCTCATATATTGATTTTTATTACAATTTAGAAAATCTTGTACTAAGCGAAATTTTCCTAAAACTAATAGGTATCTCGTTACATACTCATATCATCTAGAATATTGAAAGTTTATTTTATTTATTAATTTCAAAACAAAGTTGAATTATTCTAAAAAGAGGTTCGGATCACTTTAACGAAAACGATTTTAGCTACCAACTCCTATTTTATTTAAAAACTCATGCAGACATCGTATATTTTATTACTTTTGGGTCTATAGGTATTAGCTATCTAAGTTCTACGGCATCTTCTGTTCTACCTACACACACGACATAAACTCACTTAAACCTTCCATTTCTGTTTGCGACGCATGTTTGAATTTGGAATCAACATTTTTACACTTCCCTGCTTATCCACAAAAACTTCTCAATTAGCGGGCTCACCGCTTACAAAGAAAGTTAGGGAACTTGCCTGCGGCCATTAAACCGTCTTTTAGAATCACCCAAGAGTTGCTAACGTGCAAGTTTTAATGTCTTCCGAGGGAAAATTTCTCCTTTGTTGCGGACACGGTTGGTCGGGCGAATAAAAAACATGGTTTTGATGCATGGCGCCTGGAAGCTTTTCAATTGGAGCCTTTGTATGGTGTAAAGATTGTAAAGATATTGTAAAGATGTATACATACATTTCTTCTTTCATTCTTTTCATTTATTTCTTATCAGGATTATACCCATGTTTCGACATTTACCTACCTATATGTAAAATAGACTGATATGTCGATAACTGTCGATAGACTGATAATATAAATTCAAGTTCGTGAGCAGTAGAAATATATATTTTAACGTCTAAATCAATATACATATCTTATAACAATAAAATTCAAGGAATAGGTACAAATCAAAGAACTGAAATTAAAAGGCATCGCTTTAATAAAATATTCCTTTGAGAATGCATATACTCGTAGGTACCTCTTCGAAGCGAACATTTCAAGAAAGCGGAAACAAATGTAAATATGAAGAATGCTGCTCTGAAAATCTAAATGGAACAAGCGGTTCCAAAATGAAACGAAAAGAAATGAATGAATATATTCTCAAGCAAATTTCCGTTTGCCGATTGAAATTTCATCGGAGATCTGGTAATAAGCAAGGAATAAATTTAACATGACTGTGATATTCTTCATTTGAAAGTCGAACTCAATAACCAGACAATATACATAGATTGCAATATATGTAGAATACAGAATGCACATATACCTAAATGATGTTGTGCAATTAACGTATTTCAAATATTTTAACATAAAAAGATCTAGCGTTATGCCGTCTATTTGTTTATGGCTCGACTTTAGAAATAGCATCGATAGCGTGATTAAGGATAAAGTGTTAGACGTTGCTCCCATTAACTTTCGGAATCTTAATCAGTTATGTATGTACAGCTGTAACAGTCAGTACAGCTCCATCTAGTTTGCCTACTGAACTGAACTGAACTACGACAGCGCAGTCAAAGAGACAGTCATTCCGCCATATTTACTGGGTACTGCAGTCATTCAGTTATGGAGTCTCTGTCGATCCGTTAGTTTACGTGTGTAGTAAAGTGGTTGCTCGGCTGGATCCCTTCTGACGCCCGTGATAGTCGATCAAGAGTACAGCGACGCCTACATGTACATTGAAATACCATGAAATACTTGTCGAAAGGTCACGCTTAACAGAACTTTTTGAAAGTAGAACGCACTCACTACCTACTAAATACACGTTGTGAGCAGTATTCTTCTTTTTATTTATTAGGTACTAAGTAGCGTCCCATAATCGCCAGTGGTATCCTTAAACAGCCCCTACGATTTCCAATTATCATGAGTAACGTAATGCTTTTTGCCTCATTTCAGACAATGCGTCGATGTACTCTCAGCACGCGGCACATAAAGTTCAAGGAATGGTTTCGACTAGGCTAGCATGTCGCGGCTGGTGATGCGGGGTGCAGAGATGCGAGGAGTAGGAGTTCTCGGGTACCGGATCAAGATTGGTCTGCTCGTCATCGTCATCATGGTGTTGGGGTTCTTCAATGAGAGTCAGGGTGAGTTGATTACAAATATCTTAATATATAAAAATCAATATTTCTCTGTATGTCCTTTATAGAATCGTAAACTATGCATTGAATCATCTTTGAATTGAATCTTTAGCAAAGTTGTGTGTATGAGCCCGCGAAGGTTTCTGAGTTTGTACCACCAGTTTTCGACAGATGGCGCCACTGTAATCCCAATGAATTTATTTTATTTGGTGTTGTAGCAAGGCGCTCAGGGTACAGCTATGTAGTTAAAAATATAAATGCAATACTAGTATTGACGGTATCAAATCGCCTGGATCTTATTTATAGATCAGCTGACTCCGCAAACGTCTTACCATATAAATTATTCTCATTTTTTGCAACATTTTCCATTGCTTCTCTACTCCTATTAGTCATACCGCGATGTTATATAGCCTATATTAATCAGAGATAATGTAGCAGTGAAATGATGAAAGGATGTTTGAATTCGGTCCAGTAGTTTTTGAGCCCATTTGTTACATACGCAAACACATAGAAAAATACAAATCGTTCTTCTTAATATTATATATCAAGTATAGATATCATATCTTACCTAGCGCTCTGAAATTTTAAAATATCAAAAGATTGCTTATGAGACTTTATTTTCCATCTGATTTTTACAGAACCCTGTTTTAACTATAAATATATAGTGATAGCAATATCCGGCATCCGTGGATTTGGATTATGATTTACCTCAGATCTGATAGATAACACTGCTTTTGTATGCAAGATGACGTCTTACTTATTTCAAAAGTAAAACGGGAGATCTGTAATGTATCTAGTATACATATATTTCGAAAACAATATTGATATACCTGCAGGCTAAGATGAATAAATTATATAGCCGGATCGAGTAACTGCACTCTTCCTCATAATAACCATAAACTGAAAACCATTGTTGGCATACCAATACACATTTTCGTCTGTTTTAGGGTGTCATCGAAGTTATAAATCTTTTTACATTCCACTGCTAGACACTATCCAACTAGATCTGGAGCATAGTCCTCCAAACTGTTACTAAAATATATATTTTTCTTTCATAATGGTACGATTTTAAATGAAGCTTAGTTTGCATTAAATGTATACTTATAGGTATACGGTGAAAAAATATACATATTTTCAAAGGATACACATCAATGCAGTACATATTTTAAATATACATATATATGTGTATATATACGATACATATACGACGATACATATATATACATATATATGTATCGAATACATTTCGGTTACGATATGTATTAGCTTAACAACGGATCTGTTGTATGACATTGTTTCGGACAATATGCGAAGTAATTATTTCATACGTTGTGTGTAGCTACCCGGATATTGGGTTCTCATTCAATCAACGCCTCGTTATTATTTAGGATTAATTACAAATTTAATGTTAACAGAAGCTTTGTAAAGCAATTCTCTTCGTCAAACACTCTCTTGTACCCATAACATTGTAGCGGAAGTAACAGCTATCCCTTTCATTAACCTATTATAATGCTCATCTGAAACATCCTTTGTAAGCTTCATAGCAACATAGAATATGTTGTTCGTTAAGTCTTTATATTTTTACAGCTTTGAAAATGAAATTTTTCGCTTCTTTATTTTTATTCTAAATAATCTTAACAAACTGAATGTGCTTTACGTTTCAAACATCGTCATTTAAATGTATTCAAGTTATTCAGAGTACCTAGTACTTTGACAATAAGATCTAGAAACGCTTCAAAACCATATTTATTTTATTATCGACTGTTTTGATGGTATTACATTTCCATTCGTTATATTTTTATTATTCAATTTCGATTTTAAATAAAGAATGTACATCTTTTACTCCCAAATAGTGGAATATTGATTCTTGTTCTTTCACTATCATATCAGCATTGATATTGCCACATATAGTTATGTTGGTAGGTATAGTACGAATCACACAACCTGGTAAGGCTAGTTCATTTCATATAAAATATGACCTTTATGCCCAACCCAGGTAACGGAAGGTTTCAAACAACCCTGAAGTATAGTAACACGGGTGCGTCGCTTGCCATTAGTATCTGACATTATTTAACTTTCCTGATCATTTGCAACCACTGTTTAAATAATATGCGCGCAGTTTATCTTTTCGTTTTTTCCACCTCACCAAGGTGATAATTCATTACAATTTCAAAACCTTCGCAATAGTTATTGGGGCGTCTATTTAATATTCAGACGCGTTAATTGAATCAAAGCCCTTACTCTAATCAGAATCAATTAATAGTTCATAGTATTCATTACATTAGCACAATTAGCACAATATATTGGAACATTTGTTAATTGATCAGCATAATGGCACTTTAGGTGTATGTGAAACGTTTGATCGTGGAATGTACTATTGGTAACTGATACCTATTTGAAATGCATAATACATCCGTCATCTTTGTATAACACACTTATAAAAAAAATATTGCAATTAAAATGTCGCTGCTTAATTACTTCAATGTGAACTTCTTGCTTTAGTGATTTTCGAATGTCATGGTGACAGGTAAAATTATATGGAATAGAAATAAAACAACTTCTGCACCAGGTTTTAACACTCATGTTTGCTCTAGGACAACTGAATTTGAAATGTTAATCTGAAAATGAATTTCAATAGCCTTTCCATTTTCATCATTAGCTTCTTTACAATTTTGTGCGACTTTAATAGCTTCTGTCGTCAGAACATGTCGCTAATTACTTGGCGTGAAATATTTACAATAACGGTAATTACCATTTTTATGCCTTTCATGAATATTCATACGTGCTTTTAGGGACAGTTTATCTTGTGTACCGTTAATGTACCCGCCGTGTTTCTAATAACTTTTGTGATTTAGTAATTAGCTTGGATACCTTCTTTTGAAAATTTACCATGATTTTACGACCTTTGCAAATATTAACACAGATTTATTTGATATCCACGTTAAACGAACGCGCTGGTAACGGTTTTTGTTATGACTTAAGAATATTATCATTCCTTGCCATTTTAAAATTGAATTGAACTAATCCGAGGATACTGTGTATATGAAATAAAGCAATATACGAGTATATTCTACTTCTATCCTTTTTGCTTCCGGGTCTTTTCCTCTCCTTATACATTGCATCAAAGCCGATGTGAATCACTTAGAAATGTGTAATATGGGGCGCTATGTCGGTTTTGTTGACGTTATTTGTCGCAATTAAAACATTAATATTGACAAAAGAAATGAGGTATCTTTTGCTCAGCAACTTTTTTCTAAACTTTTTCAAACGCGACCCAAACAAATCGGGTCAACGCCATAATTGCAGCAATTAGCTCTCGTTCTGCATAACTTCAATTACAGTGGACAATAATGGGATCATTACTTTCTTTTTACGACCACATTCACTTAACTACCGACTGGGATGAACTGAATGGGCGTTGAATATTAGTTACTCGGAATACATATCAACCTCGCTTTGGCAAAGCTAATTTGGTAATGAATGGATACGTGAACTGTGTTTATAAGGTATTGGTGAGCAAAGATTGTGTTAGGATAGTTGATTGAATCATAGAATATGTAATAAACTTCTTGGAGCCCTTCTTGGAGCGATCAAGAATAGTTTAAAGGAATTGCAGCAGCATAGATTTTAGCAGTTGGGAGTACTGAAATTCACAAGTTTTAGTTTAAATATAAACATATATAATAAATAACAGTACATCACTATGAAATAAAATACAGTATTTATCAGCTTTATGGACTTCCATAATTGAAGCAGAATGAAAGAAAAAAATCGATATTAATTTTACTTGATTTTCTTTCTGAAAGGTCTGAATGCCCCCCCTGTCATAGCACTGCAATGTCTGCGACTGACTTCAAATAAGGAGAATACTAACCGGATTTATACTAACATGTACTAATTGGACTACTATTAGTAACAGCCCTATTTCTGTAGTCTTGTTATTAATACTAACCAACCAATTCTTATTAAATTCTATCACTGAAATCACACTACCAGACTTATTCTTTCCGTCCTATTTACAAGTTGGCTATGACCGTCCATGGCTGACAGCGCCAATTTTTATCTACTGCTTGCTTGTTTGTCAGTGTTTCTACAAAAAAACGTAATTCTTCAGCTCTCTATCGTTCGTCCTTTATCCCTTCGTTCCTTGTTTCTTGTAAAATATCTACATAGATGGCTACTATGCGCTGCTTCTTTGACGTAGCTAAGTTCGGTGTGGATAACAAAACAAGATAACTCAATAAAACTTTCCAAATCACCTTAACAGGTTTCCGTAACTCTCGCAACAAACAAAGAAGTAAAGTGTTTTACAGTGTACTTAGACTCTTGTCTCACATTTATAGAGGAACGAGTAGCGACTTGGACATTGCCTTAAGAAATTCAAGTGCCAAATAAAATTATAGCTCCCGATAAATTTTTAAAATTTGCAAGCGTAAAATTAAGCGACACTACACTATTACTTGGATAGATCAGCGCTAGTGACAAATTTGCACGAGGGCTTTCATGCTTCTTAGGACACGTTAAGCAATTGTTATTCTTAGGTAACAATAATTAAACCTCGTCGCATGGCTTAAAAGCGGCTTGGAACATCTGTGAGATGGTTTGATCACGACCCATAAGTCCCCCAGAGCCTCAATAAAGATTAGTATTGAGCATGTAGGATGTATATGAACATTTTTAGAACACGCGCACTGCGGAATTATTGCTTTGAAAAATCCATAAGTCTGTTGAACTGCCCTGTCAATGGAAACGTCGGCAAAACAATCTACATGACTCTCTACATCACAATCAGACTGACAATCCTTTTGAATATGAAAATTTTGCGTTTATCTTCTCAATCTGTTTTCTTTAAACATACATTCTGTCGTTCTCTTAATCTTTTTCTAACCTTTTCTTTTTGTTTTCCTTTTTCTTTATTTTTCTGTTGTTTTTTAAACAATTATATCGTTAGCGTCGATTTATTGTTTAGTATCCCACTTACGAGTTGTTTAGGTTCTTACTTACTTATAATACTTATGTGTGCATTTTATTGAATGGTATTTTGAAAAGTTTACTTTGTAATGTATTCTGTAGATAAGGAAAGAAGGTGGTAGGAGGTGCATTTGTTAAGCTGTAGAATTTTGATTTTAAATGCACTGATCAAAAAGAAATATCAGTTGCGTTTTTTATGTCACATAGTACAAGTGCAATGGTACCATCTTCTATAAAAATTCTAATTATCCTGTGCTATTAGGTATATTGTTCAATATTAATAAACACACTGACCCCAATGGCAAAGTTTATTAGAACTTATTACAAGATTTTATGAACCGTTTGAACAAAACCGCCAGCATTAGGTATATAAAATATAAAAATGAAAATGAAACAAGTAAATTGCATGTCGACGGTACAAACAAAGGCATGGATGGAAGTAGGTGTGAGCGAAATTGACTCAACCTTCTATAGAACAAAGACTTTGTGTAAACAATGATATGACACCTCGAAAGAGGTTATTCTCGCACGACGAAACTTTTAAGTATATATAGACAATGCTTTTGTGATTTTCTACAAACTCTTGTTAAAAATCGATCTACTTTTATGCATGAGTCACTCCTATGCTGCTTCACTCCTATTGGACATAGCGTGATGTTATATGGCTTATAGCCTTTCTCAGTAAGTGTACTATTCAACACAAGAATAATTTTTCAATTCGAACCAGTAGTTCCTGAGATTTTACGCATTCAACCAAATAGACTCTGCAGCTTTATAATATTAGTATATATAGTAGATATATGTATATATGTATATATAGATTCATAAAATTTCTATTGATCATGACAACGCTAATATCAACATTTTTATCTAAATGACATTTCATTATTTACTGTAATCTGGACCCACCCCTGTTTTGAATTTTCTAATAATTCTGAAACAGTCATTTCAATTTTAATTATAGCTAGGTAGGTAGGTGTTGCATAGCTAACAAACTTCAACTTTCATTAATCTTTTGAAAATTTCGCCTGCCGGTCTAGACCAAATACAAGTATGATTGATGATCAGGCACTGACATTGTTGTACTCTCATCGGACCTGTTATGCTACTGTCTACACTTTTAGTAGAAAATATAATAATTCGAAGTGTGTTCATTCTCATTAGTCCTTTAATCGTCGTACTTTTAAGACATGAGTTTTCTCTCAGACTGATGCGAATATCGTATTCAATCATTCTGGTAAAATGCAGTTTGACATTTAGGCTTTAAGGGGTAATAGTCTCGTTTATTGTTGTATTGTTTTTATACGTTAACTGACTTACCATGAGCAAAAAATCTTTGACAGTTAAAATTTATATTTAGACTTCATTTCAAAATTTTATTAAAATTTATATATAAGTATGATTAAGTTTTATTTGTAAGTTTTGTTCTAGGTACCGCTTTTTAATTAACATTAAGAATATTTTAAATAGGCTACATTTTCTCGATAATGTATTTTTTGTGGAATAAAAAAATATTTTCTGCAAAAAACAGAAAACTGAAGCCCTCGTAAAACGTTCACCAATCTACAGACATGAAAGTCGTAAATGTAATAGCATTTGTATGTCCATTTTAACACTGGTACCGTAATTAAATTAACTACATTCCTATTCACAAATGCAGTGTGGCAATGTGTTCCCAGATTTCCGCAATACGGTTCAATTACTGGCAGCCTAACTAGCCAGCCAGTATAGCCATCCGGCTATACGTGTTCCACCGAGAGATCGCTGGGCCAGCAAACTAATATGTTTATTATGAGGATTTGTATTAAAACCATATTTGTTTACCAAGAAAAGAATCCATACTAATATTGTGAATGGGAAAGTCTTTGTTCATCCTTTTTCTCACGTCAAAATGCAGTTATGTAGCTTATCAGCAGTCATCATAGTACAGGTTCCGCTTAGTTTAGGAGGGCTTGTGTGAAAATTGAACGATGACATTATAAATCCCTCTACCTACGCTCAAACGCAGTATTAGATGCCCTTTTAGATCTAAGCGTCGTACATTGACATGCGATAGCGACAACTTCATTAGCAACTTTATACAGTACACACATGTTAATGGCTCTTACCATTTTCGATATTAATTAAAATTGGGCACACAATTTATTAGGAGAAATTTGAAGCATCTGTTCGCCAGACATATCAAAAGCGTTCGACCTATTCCACAAAAGTGACATATCTTTGCTTAATAAAACTAGTCAGTTCTATCAGATATTATGAAGATATTATATCATTCAAATTAATAAAGACGATTGTCAGAGCTTTAACAAAATTTGTGCTGCTCATTTAAATCGACATTCACTTTAAAACCTTCTATATAGCTGTGAGAAATCACGTACATTTACATATAACTATTTAACTATGTACATTTCCATGAATTTCTTAATCTGACTTCTGAAAACCTACACCTTTAAAAGCTAACTAGATGATATCGCGCAGACTTTCGGTACAAACTTAATAAGGCGCTTGTTTCTGATGTTCAAGGTTTATGACTCTGATATGGCTAGTTTTTCCAACGTCTAGTCAGGTTCTTCTATATTTCAAAATTTCATGTTCCTCCAGGTTATAATGATGGTCTTTACAGTGCAAAATGGTGCATAGATGTGATATATCGAGTTATGAAAAGCGTACTACATACATATATATTCAATAAAGACAATGGCGTATTTTCCCTATAAAGTATTTGACAAAATTTCTAACTTAGTCTTACGCAACACGTTGTGACTAACCTCAAATATTATGTTCGATCATAGGTAATTTAGGGAATTTCAAAGTTGGGGCTACCAGGTTAGATGGTTATTTGGTAAATTATAACATTATAATGTCATATAATAAATGTTTTGGAATATTCACAACTACTGCGAGCTACAATTAGCATTCAAAAATTTAATAGAAAAATTGAAAAATTTACTATCATTTGAACAATTTACGTCGTAAAAGTTACATCGTAATCGTAAAATTAAAAAATTTACATCGTAAGCTTAAAAGTCGACTCATGGCCTTGTAGATCGTTCTATTACATACTTTGTAAACTTTTCAGTATGTATGTCGTTATCATTCGTATTTCAAGTTTACGTATAAATTAAGCTGTAGACAAGAAATGTCTCCACTTCACAATAGGGACATGTGTAATCTTAAAGGATTGGGTACGCAAAACAGGGTCTACGTAATCAAATTATTCAAATTTGAACATGTACCTCCTACGTATAGTTGAAAATGAGACAAACGAAAATTCAAGCAAGACTCAATTTTATATAATCATTTAGATTCTGAGCACAATTTAATCGGATCATTCGATACTTACCGAATTTAGACTAAGTAAATCTAGGCAACAATTCTCTTATATTTTGATAATTAACTAAAGATGGTATAAGATTAAGATACAATAGCAAATAATTTCCACTAAAACTGCTATTATTTCAGCGACATTATTCTAACTAGAGTGAGAGAAATCGTAATTCGTATTTTAAGATGAATTTTCTTACAGCTCATTCTTAGTGAATTATTCAGAAGTAATACAAACGTATGTGGTATAGGTACCTATTTATTTGATCTTCAGGCATATTGAAATAAGTGGATGTTACTAATACAAATATCTGTTTTACGTACAGGCATAAGCTTTCTACACTATACTCATTGGTGAACACTATTAATAGAAGTTCTTTACCCTTTTGTGATCGCTAATTGACTTTACCTTAACTTTACAAATCCTGGAGATTTTCTTACGAAATGATTCAGGCGAATAAGTAATAAAACCAAGTTACTGGAAAACATTAAAATATGTCTTGTCCTAACAAGAAAGAGAATTCAAGTAGGTTCTTACTGCGTTCATATCCTTAATGTATTAAGTTGCAAAGTTCTTCAGTAACAATGGTAGTTCTAGATTGTAATCACTTACGAGAAGCGTGAGATGTAAACGCATACCGTTAATTAGATACCCCATTGTGCCTGCAGCTAACATCTGCGTGAAATGCGACTTAGTTGTGTGTTATGAAGCGATCAATTCAAATGCATTCAATCGACACCTACATTATAGGGTTGCCAAATGAAGATCTAAGTAGGGTAATATTTGAATGAATCGTGGCAATAGAACTGAAAATACTGAAACTTCAAACACCTAAATTTATCATTGATACATATTTATATATGTATTTATTACAAATATTAGAATAGAATCCAAAATAGTCATTCAGGCGAAACTCAAGCTAGACCCAATCAAGATAAAATCCTTATTGTTTTAGCCTGAATTTCTCTACCGTGTCCTTTAATAGAATGCTATACTTGCTCGTATCATGTTTTTCAAATTTATTAGTACCTACGTTGTAATCTTAGTCAATGAATTCAGATGCACTAAACGTTTATTCAGGATACAGGTAAGCTTTTTTTGCAACAGTATTAAACTATGTATCAATACCCATAATTTATCACAAACTGCAAAGTGATAAATATTGCACGACTTACAAATGAACGATTTTGTCATGAGCGTTGAATCCAGCAATTTTTATCTGTCAGAAAAGCATCGAGTATCATGGGCCGCGTCGAATATTTATCAAAACCCATTGTTAGTTAAGGTAAAAAAATCTGCCAGATTTTCACGTGGCGTAGCGTAGCGTAGCAGTAGTAAGCGTAGCGTAGAAAAACAAATTCCGCTTCTATTTAGTGCGATCCATTCAAATCCAGTACGTACGTTAGAGCATATTTGGCGTAACGATAAATCTGTCCATTAGTAAACACGGCTCGATGTTTTGTTTGTCCGTACAACAAATGTTTCGGGAACTAATGTGATTATTTCGGGCAAATAGATTTCGCGCACGTGTTTACGAAATCAGCCGCGGAATTAGTTTTGCGAGTGTCGGTGTCACATGCGTCCGGATCGGGTGCAAAAAGCGGCAACGCTTTATCTGGTTCATCTAGTTGCTCCATTATCACCTAATTAAATTATCCTAACCCCTAGTTTGATTGTAACAAGGTTAATATTGCGGGGTATTTTGATTACAACGGTTAATTGACACTGTACTGAAACGTTATTGAGAACATCTTTTATCTATATCATGTAGTACTTTTTCTAGTGCCTATAAGTAGTCAAGGTTTATTATCTATTTATCTTGGGTCTCATCAACTTAGAAATAATTAACGTACACAGTAATATCAACAAACATTGCTAAGGAACGACACAAATGAATGACCTACCTGGCTGTTGGAACTTGATATCGTGCGTCTGATATTTGGCTGGGAACGACGGCTTAACAAGCCCAAACTATAATAAAGTTATGAAAGTTTATACAGCAAATTGTTTTGAAGTTTCAGTATCAAGCGCCAGTTCATGCACTGTCTGTTAGTTAAAATGAACTTTTACTCTTTGCTTTCGTCAATCATATACATATACATAACTTAACGCTGCTTAGAAAGGGCAATTATATTTTTACTTGAATACTCGAATGAACATTGTTCGTACCAAACTGGCTTGCACACCTGTTATTAAAATTTAGGTACAAAGTTTTGGGCCTCTAAAACAAAAAGAATAGTGAGATTATTCGCGTGTTTTGCTGCAAATAAAGCACGATTACAATAAAAGAAATCCAGAATAATTGTATAGTCGAATTATCAGAATAATTATGTATTTACAACTAAAAATGAAGTCGCGGATATGAACTAATGAGCAATAAATTACAATATCTTTGTGTGTTACCGCTGTACAAATTGAATGCAACGCATTAATTATGTGTGTGTAAACAGAACTAGCACTGATCATAACTAAGTAATTGTGTTTGTATGGTGTGTTGTTGTTCTGTAAATATTATGAGAATTAGTAATATGTTGCCAACGCATTTGATGTTATAACGTAAATTACATTATGTTTCATATGGGACTCTTCGAAAAGGTAGCAAATGAAATATAGGCGTATATTGTTAGCTCTTCTGTTATTGCACGCTTTGGAAATATAGGTAACTATATAATATGGTAATTAATATAAAGTTTTTTTTTATTTCTTTATTAACATACTTATTATTGAAGATAAAGAATAGAAATTCTACAACTTACTAAACAAACATTTCCACGATATTAGCGAATCTGGGCAGTAACTGAGCAGTCTCTTCACGAAACAAATTAAAGCTTTCGACTATACCAGACTGCTTACTAGGTATGCTATAAGGGCTGAAATGCGTGTAGGAATCAAATAGGATTTGTACATCCGATGTATTTTAACTTTAATTTATTTTTATTTTATCTAACGATATCAAACAAATGAGATTGTATAATTTGTATACCTGCCTTATATTTACTACCTTTAACACCCCTTCTAATGGTTCATTCGTACGGTCTATGTGCTGTCTTCTGTAACACGCCAAAACTTGAAGGAAAACTTAGGGCACAGTATATATAATCATAAAGACTTATAAAGTAGCTTCCCGCTTCGGGGTGCTGCCATTAATTCCTACCACGCATCACCGACTACAATTACGTGCCTTGTAAATTCAATAGTAAACCTCACTAACTATAGCAGCGACAGGAAATATTTTAAGGAAATTTTCATGAAAATTTGGTACAAAATCGAAGTAGAAAGAGTAGAATTGGTTCAAATTACATTTATCTATCTGAAGCATGCAAGTTGTGCGGTTCTCCGCTCAAAACTCCATTAGCGCGATATTAACAGAAAACAACAAAAGATTGGACAATTTCCGAAATCGTACAAGAAACAAAAGACATTTTAGTGTGCACAGATGTTATTAATGTGTTTCATTAGAACTGTTTCTGGATGTAAAATAACTGAATATGGCTTACGTGTAACCAGTAATTCAATTAATGGAATTTCAATTAAGAATCATTACTGATCTTGAAATTAAATTATTGATACAAAGTAATGTACACCTTGTCATATATTATTTGGAAACTGGTTTAAAAGAATGAATACTCTTGGAATCACTCGCGTGCTCAAAAGAATTTATTTTTTTCAACGCCATACAATTATTGTGATTGCAATGCCATCTATAGGTCTTGTGTGATATAAACACGTTTTTCCATGGAAATAAAGTGTTTTTCCGCAAAAATAGTATTCAATCTCCATTTCTTGAACAATTTTTTTCAACGTAGTGTATTTTTTACGATCATGATGTATAAAAGTAGAACAATTATAACATTTTTAAAACATAATAAGGGTTAGAACGCATTTTGTAATCTGTTCGTTTTTTAATAATTATCAGTTTTAATGGCGGAACCCTGTTACGTAATATAACGTCATGTTCGCTGCGCTCTTCCATTATACGAGTAATGTTAACTCCCTGACAAAACAATGGAATGAAATCACAAGCGATGTTGAGAGTAACGCAGCTAATTCCGCATCTTACGTCGCTATTTCGGTTCGTGGAGGGTTTTCTTTACGTTTTTGTGTTGTTATGATTTATTATATCACTAACTGAGCCCCGCGGTTTAACCCGCGTAGATTTCGTTCCCATTGTAATTTCAGGATAAAAAGTAGCCTATATTTTGCTTTGTAACGTCCGCTATTCTCCAGTAGAAATCCCATCAAAATTGGTTCAGCCGTTCCAAGAACATCATATGCATCTATTTTAGATAAACAGCTCAGTTCACAGATATTGGCTGGGTTCTTAGATCAGTGATTAGAGCACCTGACTGCTGAACTCGGAGGTCCTGGGTTCAATTGCCAAAAAGAGCATTTGTGTTATGAGCACATTTGTTTGTTCTATGTCGGGGTGTAATAAAAATACATATATACATAAGCATTATATATATATTAAACATATACTGTATACTAAACAAATTTAATGTTCCTTTGTCCTTACCGTGTGTATAATATGGAATCCGGTAATAATCTACAATGTAAAAGTCGTAATAACAGGAAAACGAAAAAAACTTCAACAAACCGAAATCTCGAGGACTTGCGGGAATTAGCTGCGTTATTCTCAACATCGTTTGTGATTTCGAGGCATTGTTGTGTCGCGGATCGAGAATAGCGCTGGAAGGGCCCGGGGCGTGGTTTCAGGGATGAGCACGCTATGCTATTTTTTTCTTATTTGAATAGAGCATAGAAGAGAATATTAGCAAACGAGCAAACAGCAGTCACAAGTGGCCGCTGCCGCCCATGGACATTAGCAACCGATTCCTAACAGGGCTGTACATTACAAATTATTTCGACTTTTAATAATCAATTGATGTAGCATTCGCGCCAAAGTTCTTGAGAAAATGCACTAAGCTGACATTGTTTATAAGTAAATATTAATTGCTGATGGATTTTATTACGAAGTTATTTTTATTTCAGCGCAAGACTGAAATGGAACGAAGCGAATCTATAACAGGGAACAATTAATAACTGTTCCTTTGCTTAATTAAATTAATTACAGCGGAACAACGGCGTAGATGTATCGCAGGTGGAACAAAATTAAATGTTTACTTGAGAAATTCGCTTTTCTGTTGCGGTTTTTGTTCCAAACACACTTTACGTGTATTACCTTAGGTATGTAGGAGAATAATGGGAGCAGGTTAGGTCTATTCTTGGTGCAACAATTAGGTTCACTAACCACTATGCCAACGGAACTGTATTGAGTAATAGAAAAAGAAGAGATCTTTTTTACTTTCACATTATTCGTATTGTTATACAAATAAAAACATTCTGAAAATTTGTGGCTATGGTTGTTCACAATTGGTATAGTAAGAAAAAACTGAATACGCAAGATCTTTCGAAATCATATAAAAACGTATCAACCGTAACTTTTATACCAAACACAATAGCTGTGAGTGCCTAATTCCAGAAGGTAACGCACCTGTGGCCTGTACATAGGTGTCCTTGTTTATGCTTTCCCCAGTACTCTGATAAACATAGACATAGCTTTATTTGAGCAAGCGTAGACCTGAGGCTTTGAGACTAATGGCGCATCAATTTGCATTGCTTTGCTTACGGCCGTTTAAACCACAATGCTGTTAATATCATAATGCTATAACTTAATTCCTGTTCAGATCACCTTCAATATGATCTTCCTAAACGAATCGTCTCATGATGTAGCGCATTTACGCAGTATTCTAGCTCTAATATTATCCTTTGTTTTTAAGTCAATCCCATTGTTAAGTTCCACATGCGAATGCATAATGTTGACTCCTTCTCTCACTCCACTGATTGCAATTTTATTCCAGATTTGAAAATAATTGTTTGCGTGTAAAGAATTACGATTCAATGGCAACAGCAATGATATTGGCATAGTATCGATTCGCTTGACATGGCTGTGTTATTTGAGGATGTTTCGAGAGTCACCTCGTGTACCATAATCTACGTCAAGTTTCTCGGCGCAATGTTCGTCCTTGCTGAAACCGTGTAAATTTCAGTATTCGGTTAATCAGCAAAGTTTATACTCGGTTCATTTCTAGCCACAAATCTCCATTGATACGTGTGAGACTTCATGCTCGGCAGAGCGACGTAAAAATAATTGCTATCAATTTTTGTATCGCACCATATAAATAACGGATATGGGACATTTATTAAAATAAATGCAATAAAAAGTGGCAGCGAGTCGAAACATGCAACGGCAAAATATTTAAAAATTAAAACTGTTTTATAAAACCGGTTCACAATTCCCAAACAAAATGTACGGTTCCTTAATAAAAGTTGCACATTGAACAGTAAATATTTTTGTTATGGGAATAAAATTACTTAAACCTTATAATGTCCATCGGCGAACTTTGTCCGCCATTTTTATACACCACGATGTGAGCGTATGGTGGATGTCGTGCAGTCTAGACTATACTTAAGTTGGCTACACTTCATTCGAGGTTAAACAATGACAATGTAGGTAACCGTTATACAAATAACAAACGAAAGGCAAGGACAGTTCCGAGATGTTATCCCGCCGACGGGATCCAAACTGCGCGTTGCCTAGCAACGGTCCTAGCGGTCACACGTCACTATGTCAACTTTGTCCAGTCGTACCAAAGTGAAGTTTGCAACAATCGCAAA
>DWGJ01000432.1:0-30832 GCA_018246895.1 Aspitha aspitha aspitha
TTAACAACCCCTCAAAATTAGTGTCTTGCTCGTCAATTCGTGCCACAAAAACGAACGAAACTTAATTTGGATATTTTCCGTCTCTCTCTTATCTCGTTCTACAAATTTTGTTCCAAATTCAAATTGTAGTATTCATTAAACTGTATATACACTTAGTGAAGGTCACAAATGTTTTAGTCATCGTTCTTTGTGTTTGGCTTTGGGTATCTTTAACGCCTTAAGTCCAATTTTATATTTAAGCTGGTTATAGAGAGCTCGGTCTTGTTTTAACCACTCAATTAATATATTTTCTTATCATCGCTTTTTCTGTTCACGAACTCAAATATTTACCTATTAGGACGAAATTTTTATGCGTAGGTACATAAATTATTTAAATTAGCACCGAAACATCTACAACATTCGAGGTAGATTAAAAACGACAAAATATTGTAGATTTACCGTAATTTATCATTTCTTTAATGTAAAGTATTTTTTTGTATGTAAATGTGTTATGTGCTGTCAATCTTTTGTTATTCCTTTTTTTTAATCTATCCAAATAAATGGTTTCTATTTTCCTTTCTTTCTTTTACCTGCTAGTTAAGTTGTAACCACAAACCGATATACGATTAACATCCAGTTGTTGCGACATACCACTTGTCAGTTTTTCCGTCCAATAAAACTCGTGCCAGTTCTCTTTCCATTTATTTATTACGTCGAACATTTTATATTACATTTTATTGTTGCAATATCATCAAAAATCAATTGACTTGAATATTAATTTCCAATAAACTGGCCCTGTCCCTTTCGCTCTTGGTACGTGCAAATGGGACAGTGGAATAGATCAAATAATTTATGGAGCGGCGACTACACGACTCATTCGGTTCCGAATAAAGGGCCTCGAACCGGTTCAGTGGGAAACGAATCTAATCATGTCCGAGGCAAGATTTACTTAATCATTAAGGAAATAGTAAGTACAGTATTCTCTTGTTATCTAAATTTCGACGTTTATTAGATTCTTTGTGGAATAAATCAAGCGGACTATATGAAAGCTGTTTTGTTTTATTGATATAAAATATTATACGATTTATTAATGTGCAACTTTAACCATAATAGGAAAATACTTGTTATCGCATTCCATGGGGTTAGTAGAAAGCAGATTGCCAAATACCTCTATCCTTACAAACCTGATGGCTTGTTACATGTTGATAATAAAGCAATTTAGAAACAACAAACAAGTGTCGCTTACGTTATGCTATTATTGTAACGTCCATAAAATCGTAATTTTAAATATAAATCGGTTAGCAAAATGCGACAAATTTTAGTATATTTAGTTATTACTGTCCATAAGTGACTAACAGAAGCTAGTTAACAGCACAGGATAACAGATATGAATAACATGTATGCAAAAACCGATATCGCAAGCCATTTAACAACATGATTACTTACGATCCAATATATTCCTGGCGCAGAACAATAACGCCTACACAACACAGCGCTTCTCAAATGTCTACCAGTCAAACCTAACATCAGGGTGTATTATGAATGACTAATTAGCAGTTTAATATCTTGCGTCAGTCTTACATGACAGGATAAATTGCTGCCGGTTTTAATTATAGTACGAGAGTCGACATACCACAGTCGCGACCGTAATTGAGGCCTCATATTGCTTTGGATGATAGTAGAATGGATGTTTTTTGGGACGTTGATCACTTTTTGTCACATGTCATTGACCTCTTCATTGTTGTACTATTAGATATCGGTCTCTCCTCAGATTTAAAGGAGTTAAGCACTAGGTGAGGCTCAATGATGGTCAAAGGCAGGTAACACTCACACACCATAGACAACGCAAACCTCTCAGGCGCGCAGCTGTTAATTTATCCGTTTACGGACAAGTACCATTAAAAATTAGTAACTTTTCCAAGATAGAGATTGTACCAGGATTCAAAGCCTAATTATCGAACTGATAGGCATAATTCTTAATCACTAAAGGTGATCGGTACTTGATCACGTTTAACACTAAGTACATATTTATTTTCCGACTAGTAAACAATTTGTTGATACCGTTTAGTTATTAAAAAGCTTATTAAAACAGCCTATTCATAAAATAGTTGCATTTTACTTGTAACCAGCAGTGGTTTCTCTTTAAAACAGTATAGAGAGAAGTATAAAATGTGATATTTGTAAACTTACCAATTAATATAAAAAAATAATGAAATAATATCATGCGGCTTAAAATTTTCTTTTCTAAAATGTTATTCATAAACAATTACCTACAAACTTAGTACGCCTGAATAGTCCATTGGCAAAAGTGAAATAAGCTAAAAACTTTGGTAATGATTTTTATCGAGCTTGCATTAAATACAAATTCATTCCCACAGAGGAGTGGCGGGCCAAACAAACAAACGTATCTAATTAATAAATGCAGAAACAGAAGTTCAAAACTTCCATCGTGATCGAACATGACAGAGGTCAGGCCTTCAAATGAATTCTACTGTTCTCTCCCCACCTCTGCACTTGTACCACGTTCTGGCAAGTCACGATTTTGCGACCTACCTACTAGCGAACTGAGCTTTGAAAATTTTGAATACTTTTTTGTCTCAAAATCTGCGTCTTACGTAAATAACAAAGCGCGTGCTTTTCTAATCAATTAAAATGGACCAAATATCTTTATCTACATTACCGAAATCAAACTGTTTAATTCATTGCAACCAAATATTTATTGACATTAACATTGTTAGCAATTTCTTAGTTATCTAATGCACACATCCTATTACATCCGACAAATAGTGACATTTAGATTGAAGGAAAACGTTTAGGCCTTCGCTTAAAAATTACCTCAGAAGGAAGCTCATTTCAGATTTGCACCTCCGTAGTTTCAAATAAATATGAATATTAATGTCTCATGGAGCATCGTAAAGCGGCAGTTAGTGATGTCTTCACTAAGTGCCGCGCGCGAGGGTGACGGAAGCAACTCAGTTACACGCTAAATTACACAACTATTGCCCAGTTTCTGCTAAATTACATTTTGAGATAGAACACGTTGGTAATTTTAATAAAATATTTTTTTACGCAAATTTACGCGATTTGATGGTACGGAAGTTATGATCGTTCTCAGCTAATTCTGTGTTTTGTTGTTGTTTTGTCTATTCTGCGACATCGTTTACATAAATATAGCAACCTGGGCCGCTAGAGCTGCAATCAACCAACAGCTTCAACCGTGAAGCCGCATTGCACAGAAGTCAGCGTTTATTATTTCTTAACTGTTATCCACCATTACGGTTACGCAATGCTAGCGAGTCGTTTGAATAATTGCTTTGTTTCATTTCTGAATGAGAGCGATGACGTCACCGGCCATTCCTTCCGGCCGTCACGTCAAACTTTGCAATTATTTGGACAGTCTCGGGAAAACGTTTCGAATTGATTTGCAATCAAATTGTTACCGATATAAACGAGCTTAATAAAACTTATGAAAACCTATATAACAATCATTTGCAGAACTGAAAGCGCTAGTTGAATTTTAGTATTAAAAACAAAGACAGGTAAAGTTTTCTGACTGATGTACTTATTAGTCAAACCACGTTAATGAATAATTGTCTTACATCTATGACAAATATTGTCGTACGAATATGGTGCCTTTCATATAAATTGATAAGATATATATGCAGTATTATAGAACAACAATTATGAACACGAATTAAACGTGCAATAAAAAGAGTAAATCTAAATGTTAAATCACTTTGCCGTCAATTGTAGACTATTATATGTACAAACGCGATAACCATAAAATAATTGAGTGCTCGTGTCAACATTATTATATGTACATAATGGAACAAAATAGGTACGCCGAACTAAATTTCAAACAAAATTACTGACAACAACCCAGCAACGTCAATCACTTTGCCTAATGGATACAAACCGATCTTATCGACGGAGCCATAAGCGCAGTTGTCAGCGGCACAGTGGTACAAGAGACTCATTGAAAAATTACGAATACGATCGAGCTGTACGCAGTAGCGGAGGTTGGTCTGTGGGCAAACAAGCGACGCGTTTAGTGATAGCAACGGACGGTCGTTACCGTACCCTGTTACAAGTCGTGCGCCTAATCTACCCGCAAACCGTTAACTGGCCAGATATTAATCATAATTTCCACTGACGCGATCCGCTCAAGTGTTTTAGACGAGCGCCATTATCTAAAATACACGAGCCAGCCGAGATTGACGATTCGGGCCGCATTGGAAATTGCCGGCAAATTGGCGATATGTTTGCAGTACCATAAACGGCTCGCACATAGTGAAAGATGTTGCGGCCACACGCATAACTGAGCGATGACGAAAATTGGATAATTGCTGAGGTACGTTTCTCACACAATGCCCGGATGGTTAGCGGCCATTCAATATCAATCAAAGGTTCGTACGATCATACTATTATCATTAATCAATATGACAAAAAAACACTATTTGATTACAATGTTCGAGGTTCAAAGGTCAAACGGTGTTCTATGTGCGATTCCGTTCACTTGTAGTATTGTGTAAAGTTGGTGAAATAATAAGTTTACGACTTCATGCGTAAAATGTACGTGATCGACCTCGCCAATCTCGGTCGCTTTCGTTTTCAAAACAATCATAAATAATTCATTAAAAGCATCTAACGAGAGCGAAGAAAAACCAATTCTGGAATAATTATAACTTATTTATGAATACATACCTTTATTAAGACGTGATTCATTTTTCAGAATTCAGAAACAAAAGTTACAATAACAAAACGAGCATGTCATATTAGTATATTTGTGTACGAATAAAAACTTGCATCTTTGTTCGAAGTGTTCCACAAAAAGTGCGTGAACATTACAAAAAAATCATTAGTTTCTATTGAATTGCAATGATTGACAGACATCGTGGCCAATAGTCCCAATTTGTAGCCATACTTATCATACTTTGTGATATGAGTACACTCGAACCCACCAGCGCGCTGAACTAACATTTAACAAATGTTACAAAGCCGTAGAACCACGATTTGGAACGTTTATAGTATTAAAACAAAGACGAAAATTACATATCAATTGTAGCGCATTACTATTATACTAGTCGCCAATCACTGATTCAAAGTCGCAGTTTGTGGTTCACCAAATTTGTTATTGAGAAAGCCACAGAGGAAATAGCGAAGTTATAATTTCTCCTAAATAATTGTTGATGTTTTTGAGTAACGATATCATTAACATAGATTTATGAACAAGCACACTGATATTTTATTAATAATTTCAATGAATGTTCTAAAATTGAACATTTTCATAAAAATATTTAGCTGCAATTAGTCACGCTTACTGCCCAAAGAAATAGGTCAATGTTTCGTAAAGAACTTAGTTCTTATACTGTCATAGTCATATATATTTAGGATCTATATTGATAGGTCTGCTTCGTAAAGCAATTTTCACATTATTTCAGGTGAACTATCTTTCTTATTTCAAGATTAAAGATGACTTCAAATCTATTCTATTTCTTTAACTTATACAATTTCTTTAACTTTAATATACAAGCAAAATAATTAATTAATAAAAATAATATGTCTTAATTAGACTCTGAAGCCGTAAAGGAACAGTTAATACGTGATTAACTTTTATTCAAAGAACATATTACAGAGGAAGCGTAATTGAAGTCTATTGAAAATCATATTCAAATTGTGGCACCAAAAGCCGTGGAACCAAATTTCTTCTTCGAAACATTAAAGCTTTCTTAATGAAAATTTCTGAGAACTTTCTGGAACAAAACCAAATTATACATAATTGTACCGATGAAATTACTATAATCCGGTAATAATACGTAATTGTATATTTTGATATAGCTTTTGTAAGACCTAAAAGTTTTATAGAAGAAAGTGGCTATTTTCATAGTTCTATGTATATTTTCAAAATTATCTTTTATTCATTTATTTGTTTTTATAAATCGATTGTTATCTGTATGTCTGCAGTTATCAATTAATACAACAGTAAAACAAGTCAGAAGTGCCATGTTAATGATCTTGAAGAAAACATGATTAATGTTGATAAACATGAAAGCAATATCATTAGCACCTATAAATAAATACAATTAAGCCATAAAATTACGGCCGAGAGATAACTTATCGAACGTTATCGGCTTGTGATTCACTGAAGCCGTGAAGAGCCAGAGTTAACGAATCATAGAGGAAGTGATAAGATTGCTCACCGAACCCAAAAAAGCTATTGTCTCATTAGGGACAGTATCTTATCAAGCACGCGTGAATAGCGGCCAAGTGTCGATATCGATGCATTCATTGAGGGAATGTATGCTAAGTGATCTAAAAGCTTTGGACTGTATGGCCGATGTTCGTGAAAGATAAACGTGGTATCCTAAACGCTGTAAAAATGTAGAGCACCATTTACACTGCACGAATACATAACAATGACACTTTTTTTGTTTTACATCTCAGTATTTCGAAACATATTACTTACAAGATTTATGATTGAAACCAAGTTACCTGTATGATGCATGTAACTTATGACACAATCATCATTAGAGCAGAATGTAGTTGGTGAAACCTAGTGATTGGTCTATTGTATGCTTATATAAGCTAGTGGTTTAAGCTAAAAGTTGATCAGAAAATATAAAAAAAAATAGTAAATACGCAAGTAAAAGTAGTATCCCTATAAAGTGCTGTCCTAAGAAACGAGATCACAAAATGTAAGAAAAACTAAGGCCTTTTAAGGACCAAATACAAAAGCGCAAGCTTGATATACTTTTGACCAACGAGGCGGTTTCTGACAGAGTTTTTAAACGGTATCGTGGCACAAAGAGGAGCGTGTATGGGCGTCGGTTCATATTTAATGACGTCATTAGCTGGGAGGCACGGGAGTCGCGTGCGACGCCGGCGGGTCCACGAGCGCTTTGTCAGTAAGACAGGATGTAAGGATGCAGATGAATGATGAGATGTAGGAGCCGGGAGACGGAACACGGGGACCTAACGCATCACGCCTGCTCTCAGATTGCGAGATAATGTGTGCAGTTTCACATGTCCTCGTTTACAACAAATATCAAAAGGCTTTGAAATACATACAGAGCGCGACTTCACAAAGACAATTTCGAACTTTCACAAGGACCGCTTAGAGAAGACTTTGATTTTCGTCACGAAAATTGAAAGATTTCCCGCCATCCTTGTGCAAATCACGCCTTTAAAAATATTGTAATTCTCATACAATACATTCTATATTATTGTACATAAAAAGATTAATGCTATACATACAATGTTATTCTCAAAATAATGCCATAAGTATGTTTCAGGTATTTAACTTTATTTTCCACAGTTCAAAATCAATTGTTTATACGCAGTGGATAGCTAATACCAGTTATTTCAAAGGTAACGTCGAAACACCTCTCTAAACATCGCGTACCTGGAAATCGACATCCGTCTTTTATTAACTACCAGCCTACTCACTACAGTTCAAAGGCTGGGTATAATTCACTAGCCATCTGCCTACAGCGTTGTCCGGAATTTTAGTTAAATATAAATGTTTCATGGTCATTCCTCATTAGAACTGCCAAGACGCCGTAGAACACAATCTGCCAGTTTAAAAGTGAATAAGTTATTGGCAATTGTGCTACATCATAGACGGCATCATCGTTTTCCATCAGACAGCGTTTTTAAGCGTTAATATAATTCGTCTTACCATGTTTTATGTGAGTACATTACTATTTTTCAATTCTTTACATAATATGGCTTCATCTTAAGAAAAAAGTACCCAATTATATAGAGAAACGCATCGCAATTGGTCGGTTGTTATGCTCGTGACGCTCAAACGCCCACGCGGACGCACATCAATTTTGATTCACTTACGCGCATTGAATGATTGAGCAAACATTAGGTGTGTACATTTTTTCGGTCAACGATTCTCTTGAAAAATTACTTCAACGAACAGACGCCCTACATCTAATTATGTGGTATTAGAGACGATTATTGTTTTAAACAAAATTGATAGTTCGTGTAGGTGTCCGCGACACGGCGTGGGCAAAACAAAGTTCCCTAAACGAGTACAAAGCGACTTCGCTATCAATAAGCTTCTTTTCATTGGTGTCAATTAAAACGCCAATGTTGTATCCAGTACCTGTATAGAAATAAGCAAAGACAAA
The DNA here is from genome assembly GCA_018246895.1 of Aspitha aspitha aspitha. NCBI lineage: Eukaryota > Metazoa > Arthropoda > Insecta > Lepidoptera > Hesperiidae > Aspitha > Aspitha aspitha. Next base: position 8,118 of record DWGJ01000432.1, read on the forward strand.
ACAGTTTGTGTTATCAATTTATTCAGAATTATTCTACATAACAATCACTATGAGTCTTTTATTGTCCATTACTGAACGTAGTCCTCCCCTAATTCACACCACTTTCATAGGTCTTAAACTCTTAAGAACATAGTGTGAACGGTTCATTTCAACTCATTAGCCCACCTAGAAAAATTGCATCTGCGTATTTACTTTGTTCTATATCAACACATGATTACATCTATTCCTTCGCTGAACTCCCTACTCCGCAGTGAAATGCGTGTGTTTAGAGATGTATCGGTTATAAAATTACCTTCATAGACTCCCATGGAAATATTTTCAGCTTTGATAGCTCTGGGCGTTTATCGTTATGAGTTTTAATCGTTTGAGGTATGAGAAACTATGCAGCCGTAGTAATCAAGAGTTTTATCCCTTTTTAATTAACCGGTTTATTTGTTTTAACATCGCCCACACACTGACATTTTCCTTTAGAAATCAAATTACGGTACATAAAGGCGATATAAAACTATAACATAGTATAAACTAGTATATTTTGATTCCCATCCAATCCCAACTGGCAGTCATATATGTTCTGAACATATTTTGATTCTGAATGCGTGGAAGAAGTTCTACTTGTCATAATTATCTTTCTATAACAATTGCTTCTGTGTATTTACATGCAAGAGCATGTATTATTAATAAATAGCACACAAGACTCAGTACAAAAGTAGATTGATCTACGTTACTCAATTATCAACATGCTGTTACCCAACTGAACATGTAAAGTGCATTCCGTGGTTATCGATGCTTTTGTATTCAATTAGCCTTGCATTTAGATAACTCATGCCTTTCACGACGACAGTGGTAACGAGCGTGGTCAGCTGTCAAAATGTCCAAACAATCACCCATTACCAAAATCTCGATTGACACACTATAACTCGCCCAACTCCATCTTTGGCATTACATTGCTGCTGTCATATAAAATATTTTCAATCGATTTGAAGAAAGAAGCAATGGAATATCAATACAATTCTAGTAACGCCCAAATTTAAAAGTGAAAATTTTGTAGGTGTCAGTCAGGTCACATTGTCCGATCTATTAAACCCTTTCAGATTCGATTTTGGGCAACGCGTGATCGGGTTATGCAATATTATGTTAAGCGTGAATGTTTGTGGATTGCACATGCATTGTGTGAATTGAATGGGTTATAACAAGAACGTTTAAAGGTTCTATGACAATAAGAGTTGGGGCTACGACCGGCCGCCATTGGTTTGCTCAAATATTCACACGCATGATTCATAATGATATACTGTATGTTTGTCCTTTATGAGTTAGATTTAGTTTAATAAACCTTTGTTGCTTTCTATAAATCAGATAGACATAAGTTGTGACAAATACATTTAAAGAGATTGAGGTGACAACAAGAAGGTGACACTAATTATTGCGGAAATATTTCAGATACACGCAATGACTTGTGGAAGTAATATCGTAATGTGCCTTTTGCAAAGAATATTGTTTTGCAAATGGCGTCTACTATCATTTTGCTTTCTTATGTTACAGACAGGAAGATAGATAATGATAAATTATCATTAATTTCACACCTTTAAATAAACTTTTCATAAAAGTCAATTGTTTTCACTTCAAACACATTATATTTGATCATTGATTTTAGCATCTATTACAATTAAATTTTTTATTGGTATTTCTTTACATGATATCGCATAGCCATATTGTAGACGGTGTTTTGAAATTCATCAAACAGCGTCATACTGATTGGTATTTTGTGCGATAATTATTGGCCCGCCCACCTCCCGTCCGCTGATCTCATAGACCCGAAAACATCTTTGTTCGTTCCACATCCGATTCTTGCTTTATTACCATACAACACGCAAGCCTTTATTGGTTAAATATATGTGGAAATTATTCATGTGATTATACTCTCACAAAGATCAATTACACGGAGATATTATCTCTGTCGTTGGTCCACAATCAATGGACATTTCTGCTCAAAGGTTGACCGGAAGAAAATACTTGTGTATTGAAATCCATTCTTTATGAGCTCGAACTAAAAGAACATATAAAAGATAAACATCGGCAAAAGAAAATATGTTCAACGAATATCCAGACTTCAAGCCTTACATGTAGAAAAATGTTAGGCGATCACGATATAATGTTGCAACGCAGTTATGAGAATCTATAGTCGGTACGGTGGAACACTAGCACCGCCACTTCACAGACACGTTATATCAATTGCTCAACATGAATACGTAATGCATTACACTCGAATGATCGGCCGATTCGACATCAACAAAGATAGGTATCGGACATTACCTCAGTCCGAAACACGGTTTGCGGCATCCGAGAGCCGTGTGCTTATATGAGTTCGATTGAATCGAGTAATCAAAGCGCCATGTCTGTATCGATTCAACAACATGCTACGGCTATCTCCTCGAGGATCGATATTTGTTACGTTTACCACGACAACATTGATTTGCGCGTTCGAAATTCGTTTTAGCTGCATACATGTTCAACTATCGACCTTGTGCGATTAAAAATAAGGGATGTGGTGAAATAAATTAGGTTTTCACAAGCAACGGTCCCGTCGATCACCTGGTGCCTTTCAAATTGATTCACTGTCAAAATCGACACAGTCGATCCAATGTCAAATGTTTGCAATCGTATACGGATCTCTTATTTGGCTTGAATTTTTTAACGGATAAATTCATTGCATTCCTGTTAAGCAGATGTCAAAATTAATTGGATTTGGGCATGTTTCCGTATTCGAAGACGTCACGGATTGATATATTTGACACCTGTGGCGATTACGTCATGGCTTATGCACTGTATTGTTGCAACTTGCAACCTACAGCTTTCATTCATAACTGCATCTTTGGAAGCCTTTTCTCATTTCATAGTTTTTTTACGATTTCCATATAAATTGATTTTAATACAATTGCCATAATACATGTTTTACGACATCGAGATGTTCAAAAATATATATTTTTTGAACAATTTTTTGTGGCATTGATTTTTGAAGATAAACCTATATCCGTGAAATGTTTTACGCAGTAACAAATAAAAACATATTAATTACAGAATAGTGGTCCGAACATTCATCGTTCCTAACACTTGCATACAAGCGCATTTTTGTACATTACATCACAAAACATATCATTACGATACTTAAAGTATATCAATGTAGAATCTGATATTAATTTAAAATCGTCGCTTCAGTGAAAGCGTCAGTTTGTAGCAGCCTCTATATGCAAGGTAAGTATGATTTGCAATATGACAAAGAATTAATTTGCAAACAACTATTATAAATTCCAATAAACTATTCTGTACTCACACTATACTCCGGACAGATAAGGTACACAATACACTATGATTTATCTTTACAGCATCCATAACTCATAGAGACATTAGTAATTTGAGTATGCTTTGTTCGAATGACTCCACATTGAACTTGCATTCAAACGAACTTGTAGTAGCCATTAATATTGTACATTATAATGTCTTGAATATTGGCACTATTGGTATTGGCTTTCTTGTGTTATTTGACAGATAATATGTCGGAGGAATCGGCGTATTTCATTAATTAAGTTCTAAAGCAATTTTAAGTACGCTTACCCATTAACGAGTATCCGATATGTTGTGGGTTGTGAGCGACCCGACAAACTGAAGTTACACAGTCATCTGTAGTTGATTTAAGATATGCATAACGTTGGAGGTAAAAAATCAAAAGTTATTAATGAAGAGAGGCATTAAATATACCCTTATCTCACGGCTCGTCAATGGATCAAGTCCTTAAAAACAATGTAGCAATAAAGTAAGATAAGTCAATAGCTAAAGGCAGCAGCTATTTGATTTATTTTATCATTTAGAAACTACTGGCTGTTTCAAAAGAAATTATAGCGCTTTGATGACTTACACAATTACTAGTTAGATAAAATACAAGTTAGACTAACTAAATATTATATATGTATTTAAGGCTATCCGAATTAGTTGATGAAACTTACTTAATCCTTCTGCTTTATTAATAGTTTTGTACTTTGTGTGATTCATTTAAAATAACTATACATTTTAGACATTCCTTATTAATCCTTGTCTTAAATAATTTAAATTTGTAGGTACGTCTTTTAAAATATTTTTATTTATTTCAAAACTATTTAGAATAAGTCGCTGTACGGTATATACCCTAAATAAACAATTCATAATGACAGTCTGGCCCAGTTTCGTTTACTGAAATGTATTTGTACTGGGGCGACACTGTCACCGGTTTATCGCGACCATTCCTAAGCAAAGACAGACAGATTAACGGCTACTTTAGAAGCGTTCGGGATTATTCATGTTACAAACGTTATCGACATCCGTAAATTTGTTTAGAAATTATGAACGTGACTTGTGAATATTTTTGTCGATATTCATATTAGTCATTTTCAATTTCCTCTTCTCGTCACCTTTTCGAACTTTGAAAGTAAGTAATAATTAAACATTTATTACACATTCATTACAATAACCGTTGAAATTACTTTAAATATTTTATTTAGACAAGGATTTTACCTTACATATCTTAATGGTTGTTAATGAAATTGAAGCAAAAGGTTGAAAATGTCAAACAGACGATTATATAGAAAGTATATAATATGTAGGTATACAGTAAAGCGACTTTTGCAATTTCTTTGATAATAGTAAAACATTTACTATGATCGCTTAGCGTGTTCAATCAGTTCAATGTATACAAGTATAATATACTACGAAGCCCATATTTTATAACATTTCACAATAAAATTAGAGATGCTCTTGAAAAGCCGCAACGAATACTACTAAAGATGAATTAAAACAAAAATAGTCGTACAATTTTCGCAGTTAATAAAACCCTTTAATTTTATTTTATCGCTTTTTACGCTTGCAAATAATCCCGACACGTACTTCAAGAGTTAGTTACGCTTTAAGACTAGTTTTATTTTCCATACGAAATGTCACGGTTGTTATTAATGTGGTAGAACAGTGCCGCAAGACTGTGATATTGTAGAAATACTTTTATAGTACCGATTCTATCAAGGTAATTGTATGACATTTTGACAAAATTACAAAATAATACTAATTTAACTAGTCGCACCTAATGATTTCGATTTAACTGAATAAAATCAACTTGTAACCAAGACGTTAATCCAAACGCCTTTGCAGAAAGAAGAAAAACATAAATTATTAAGAAAGACATAGCAATATAAAAAGTTTATACACACGGTATAGAAATATACGTATAAGAATACAGTAATTACTTAGAAAAAAACCTGAAATATAAAATAAAACTTAACACAGCGTAGTACGTAATAGGTATTGCTTAGATCCAAAGCTGCATACAAATCCAAATGGAAACGTGCAACAAGAGCCTCCGCATAAAATATCGTTACGCTTCGATAACTACACGGGAAAGTAATAAAAATCAATCATTGGTGATAAATAGTGTTTAATCTGTTTTAATACACATTGAGTCAATTAAATTATCTTATCGAGTCCGACTGAGCGCATTCAATCGATACCCATCGCCTCACGCTACGCTTATCTCTCTAATCTTAGGCCAAAGGAACGGAGTACTTGCAGAATAAGCTAACAGTCTATTAAATTATTCAAGTTCAGTGAAGCGTTTTTTATTCTTTTAACTAGCAAACACGCAGACGAGCCACTTGATGGTGGTTAACGTCGCCAACAGAGAAGTTGTGAATTCATTTCGGGTTTTGAACGAAAGCTCTTACGAGTACCTACTCGCAGACTATCCTATCTTAATGAGGTACTGGATGATGGGGGAGTCAAAAGATCTCCGAATAGGCGTATATATAATGATGGCAATAGGTAAGAGAGGTACATTAGATCTGTTAGTATATTTGGCTGAGAGCTCTCTGCTTTCCCCACAGAGGCTCTATTTCATGAAAATCAATGAAAATATCTAATGTAAATAAATCCACGATTGACATTATACTTTTCGCATAGTTCCGTGTATCCGTACATTCCTCTCGCACGGCGGCCAAGCCTCATCCCGACGCAATCGGAGAGCGAAGTAAAATTCGAAATAAGGTCACGCGCTGAGAACATGTAAATCTACTTACGCTCTTGCTCCGACTACCATACATATTTACTAAAAGTTACACCACACTATCGTTAACGCTGCCTGCTTAGCACAAATCTATTAAAATTCCCCTTAACTTATTCGAGCGCCTTCTAATATTCACATGACAATACAACATAACAAATACTAATTTAGACTATAATACTAACACATGCATCTTATTTAATACTCATTGAAAATTCCGATTAAAATCAACATTAAACTGGATAAAATTTGATTAAATGTAAAAACTACAATACTGTCTTTAAGTTTCCAGTAAATAGACAATTATTGATTCTTGGTTACGAATAATAATTAGAGATAGTTTCCTTCTAATGTAAAAAGTTTAAGTTATTAAGAGACAGATGCGTTTATTATATTTCTTCCAACGTTAATTTGCAAGCTTATTAAAAATTGTTAAAAGCTCTTTGCAGTTTATTTCTTTATTCATCAGACAAGACGCTATAAACGACGTCCCAACTTGCAACCATTAATACAGAAGTTTTCTTCACTATCATCTTAATGAATATACTTAGCAATCTCCTTTGTTTTAAAAGTGTTTTTTCACGGTGCGTGATTATAAGGATCGCGGACAACCACGAACTATATGCTGATGGTATAACTATGTCGCCAAAACCGTGTTAAGTTTATCCCAATGTAACGAAATTTTATATTTCTAACAACATTTTGACATTACTATTGAACACGTTCGTTTTTCTATGTACGCGCGTAAAAATATATATATAATAGAATATATCCGAGTATTATACATATATGTATGTATGTATCAACTATCGGGTAACCAAAACAGCGGCATTTAAATGCCTAATGTGGATCATTCAAAAATATGTAATGTCCTGATCATTTCAAAAAATGTAAGACCAAATATCAACATACCTACTGTACTGTAAAATCTCTGTAAAACTCTTGTAAACCGAACGCATATACCGTTACGATACGAACAATGCGCAATGTCGTGTATAATGAAAAGCCACCTTAAGAGCTACGTTCACAGAAGCTAATGATCTCACTAACACTACAAATTTCATATTCTGTCTCAATTAGTTCTAAAAAATGCAGTATTAAACGCAAGAAATTATTAGATATCACGTTATTTTTTCGTTCTGGTGCAGTGCTTGTTACTAGAAAATTCCTTACGCGAATACTAGTAACACGAGAGTTTCAACAACGGGATAATTGTTGTATACGTCTATAGTTCATCCTTACATCCTGTAGTCTATTATACGATCAAAAACAATTATTAGGAGGATTCCTTAGAAGATTGTCAGATTCCAAAAAAGCAAATTAAATGGTGTTAACTAGACAGCTGATAAAGTTACATACCTATATACATAATACATTTCATACATACACGATGGTATTTTGAACAAGAAACAATGCAATTTCAACGAGGAAACGCGTGTTTATTTTTTCTCATGAGATAAGTTACTCGGCAACAAATCAAGCTATTAATCATTCGGTACTACGCTAGGCTTCGAATCGAATCCATTTTCTTAATCATCCATACATAAATAACAGGGTCGCTTTGTCCGTGATTACGAGTTAAAATAACATGTTTATTTATTGCCGAAAAATATTCATTTGAATTTTACATGCCTTGAGGATACTTTACAAATTAATTTAAATAGTGTATTAAACATTGCGGAGCAACTCATTATTCAATCTTCGGAACTATGAGTTGAAATCATTGGGATACTTCAACATATGTAGTTCTTGCTCAAAACTCATAGGCACTCCATAGACGACGATGACAACTATTATGATAGTTTACAAATTGTCATACTCCATACTATTACAAGAATAAACAAATAGGTATTGTAGGTATGTATAAGCGATGTATGAATGAATCATATAATACATTCTAAAGAAATAATGACTGGACATAAAATGTTAAATACCTACTAAGATTATTTAGTAAATTTTGTATCGATTAATTCTGTACTGGCAATCATCGATTTAAAATGTTTTGAATTTCTCTCATCGATAAGAATAACTCGAAATGTGAAAATACAACAATAACCGATGATTTTTAAAAGAAGAATTTATAAGCCGCATCACAGGTTAATAGGGTCGCAGGTTTACTTATAACGAATGGAGTTGTCAGATAAAAATATTGATGAAGATATTAAATATACTGTCCGGAACAAGACAAACTTTACGAGTTAACGCGTTTAAAAATACACATGATCTACTCGTAACATAAAATTCTTGCTAAGTTTTATAGTGAAGTAAGGTTAAAATAAGTTAAATATTGGCTAAGTAGGTATAGACTTATGAAACAATAGCTGTTCAGAACAAGTGACGTTATGTTAGCATGAAGCACTATCAAAAATTACAGAATTATACACTTTAGGCACTATTTCTCCATGAATTTTCATCATATTTCATGCTTGCCCGCAAATATCTATTCCTCGTTTACTGCTTTCATAATCATATATGTAGATATATGAATTATACTCTTACACTTTCCTAATAAGATAAATGAAGCAAACATTGAATATTGGACATAATGTGTATAATTACGATTATTATAAGGAACAAGCTAGGAAGCATAGATACAGCATAACAGCTGAGCAGACATATATAGAGTACATATTATTAATATTCATAGCAAGCCATTTGTTAATACACACATGGCTGACAGCTCAATTTCACTCGCAAGATATTATAGTAGTTTAGGAGCTCGCAACTATTACGCTAAGCATACAATCTGATTCCAACCAGGAGATCCGGTTGCTTCAGAAAGTATTTGTGTGTACATAACATAATATAATATGGTATACGATTAACTATTTCGTCGGTCTTTTTTAGCAAATACAAAAGTATACACAGTATGTATTTTATTACGAATAAAGCTTTATCATATAGGAAGGTGTATATGACAAACTGCGTTCATAGGTTTTAGTCGCGCTCTTCACTCCACACTCGTTAGAAAGAGTCTAACAAAGACAAAAGTTTGCATTTATATTGCTGTCTCCTGGTCTATAACCGCTCACAGATTCCCAAAGCGAACGATCTCGCCTAATTTGAACGGAAATATTCATGCGTTAAGAAAGGCAATATTGTTTATGGGTATTCTATATGATAAGAATCTATTTCGGTTAATTACTTATTACATGCTTCCCCTCCCTTTTCAGCCTTATTGACGTTTAATCAACAGGGTAAAATTAATATTCTTTTATGCAACGTCAAATTAGTCTACGCCTCGCTAATGCTGACATAATTCATCAATCTGTAACTTAACTTGGTTGAATAATTTTGCACTATTTATAACAGGAGTTAATTTTACACAACAGTCTTCACCGGTTGTTTATATAAAGAATATTATCGGGACAATTAAATACTCGCATTTTATCCAGCCTTATAATACGAAACATTAATTATAGTGACGATACGTTGTGTTTCCGTTGTAATTTGCTGTATCCTAACTATAACATCAGCCATAAGCCATAAAGCATTATCAAAACTACTATTGCCCACCGAAATGTGTGAATGAAACATATTTACCGAAGAGAACAGTAAGTCAAGAACACGCGGCATCTACGAATCACTGTCAATTAAGACGTTACAAAGGGAATCTCATCAAAAGCGAAATTATTGGAAAGCTTCCCCCGCGTGTCGTGGCGTGGCGGTCACGTGGTGGCTTTTTAATTGCTTTTTCGGACGCAACAAACGCCGAAACTCCACGCGGACAGCGGGTGGCCGCCGGCGCCTTTAGAACCTCTTATAATTATAATTATTCCATTAACTTCTACCTACCACTGCAATTATTCCTAAAATATTTTCTCATTCCGACTCCCGGCAATTTTATGTTATCTTTATGACTGTGTATAACAATGTTTTAAATGGACCTACTTGGTACCTTAAATATCGTATGCTCCGACGAAATTCGATTATATTTTGAATAAAACGTGTTAAGTTATTAAAATGTTTTCAACAATCTCAGCTATAACAAAATAATAAAATTCATATCAAACTAAAATAGATGCAACATGGTACATTTTATTTTGTTACGAATGGTAAGTATCGCAATGTAAGGTAAGGGACCGGGTTGTGTGGGATTTTTACCTTCCATAACTCTCTCAGTGACCTTCCTCTGCGCTGTTGGAGGACTCCAGAAGCTCCGGAAATGCAGCGGTATGACTGTGTATGTATGTGTGTGGATGTGTGTACAGCGTGGTACCTACGTATAAGTTCTTAGCGTAAAATATTTTTGATTTAACTTTTAGATCTATCGAAAACCGTGTTGTATTTGATTAGGGCTTTTAAGAGCATCAATAATATAGATCTTGTTCGGTACACAGAAACGCTTTGATAAGTATATACTTATGTTTCTTATCGATAACAGTCCATATATACATCAATATTATACCGTATACCTATATGATTAATCAAACGCATAAATAATATCAATTAAATATAATTAACCTCCTGTTGGGAGCCAAAACATTATTTTGATCTTTTGCTAGTATTTTTTATGTCTACGTTAACCTTTCTCGTTGGGGGTTATTCAGTAATATTAAATCGACAATACAATTGATTGGAAATATAAATACTTACATATGTATCAATCCATTAATATTAAAAATATTTATCATTAATTAATACGCCCTAACAGACAATTTATTGGCATATTAGCATCCCTGCAGAGAGTACACGGTCTTCAGATCGCTATCTTCGCATCATTAACTTAAAACACGTTGAGTTTGTAAAAAACAAATGATGCAAAATCAACTTAATTTTTCAACGATCCAAAGAACAAAGAGAAATTCGTAACGATCGCCATATGACGTCTGTTCTCCCTTACCCGCCCTGCGCAAGATTTATATCTGTCGCTCCTCAGCTATATATCATACATTACTGGGTTTCTTCAATAAAATCTTTAGCTTTTTCGTTTAACGTCGAACTAACCGAGCAATGGTGATGCATGCGAAGATATATGGCACTGTTAGTATGCACATTACAGCGAGGTCTGCAACATTAAAAAATTTATTATTTTTGTGGTTCCCTGCCGCGAGCGCACAGAGGTTCTGAACATTTTTTGTGTAAAAAATCAGTTGACTTTTTTTCTCGAACAATGTCTGTGTCACCATCGTATCGTATAAACGAGTTAATAATACAAATTCCTTAATAAGGAAATCTTATTTAGATAATTGAAAAATTTATCCGTTGCAAAAATTTTACATCACATTAGAATATTAATCAATTATTAAAACATATCTCATATTTAAACTGAGATCCATCGACGTATTTAAACACTACGCTATTCCATCGCGAACTTGGTAAGTTGCATGAATGTGCTTTTGGGGACCGAATATAGGTATAAAATATTTTCAAATTACATCTATGAAATTTCTTAGTTTGTGAACGCCTGATAAACAATAAACCCGAAAGTTTAAGCTTGTAACCACACAAAAACAATGTTTGCGGCGAGCATCGATTTTTTCTTAAAACCAAAATCCCGAAAATCCGCACTCGAAACCAGGTAGCGATAGAAATATAAATTTATTTGTATTTCTGAAAAAAAACATCCCACACAATAGAGAATGCTTACCTGACGCCGTTTATAATGATGTAGAAGAAATATGAGGACATCCATATGTTGTTTTACTAACTATAAATTGAAAAAATGTAGCCAAGTAGGAGTAGATTATATTAGTATTATGGGTTCTTCTGTTCTTTATACAATATAGATAACAAAAGTAAAAAGATAAGATAGATGTATGCAAGAGAATAGGACGTCCTATTCAGTATCGTAACAGAGAAGAGTTTTACATACCTTAATGTGTGAAATCTGCCCACTAGCATTCAGCCAGCGTAGCTTTAAGCTTTACTATGAAAGGGCACCCATGTGATGATGTCCAACTCAAACAATAAAAGGGTTGAATACACTATAAATTACCTGCACGTTACGCAATTGTATATAACGAGTAAAGAACCCTAAAACCGTAAATCTTGTAAACATTCGGTACCGAATTACGTTATAAGTCGTTTTGTATTGAACTACGATTAGTTGTCTCGTGTTTATTGTAAATAACCGATCCGTAAGTTTCCGCGTCGACTGGCTACTTGAATCGGATTTTGCCACAATTAGTCGCTTCGAATCCGTTTCACGTCGGACGCAATGAGCTACAAGGTAGGGGCCGGTTTTTATTTCCCTTATATTAAGAAGCCGGTTTACAAGCTTCCTGCGGGATGTTAAACAAACATTTTTTTTACATTGCAAAATAATATTTGGGCACAAAAGGGCATTTTCATTTACGAGTATACTATACAAAGGTAACTGTTCGTTTTAATATAAAAAAAATTGCATGGTGTTAACGATTTTTCCTAGACGTGTCAATGTCATCACCAAATTATCATAAACATTCTATGACCAGGAAGGATAGCGTCACGGTGCTGCAAGACACGTTTTACCCGTAAATCACATGTTATTACAATCAACTATTCCTGAGTAATTACTGAATTTTTATTGTTCATTGAAGTATCTTTCACAACATTATGAATAACTGTACTTAATGGCTAACTCACACGTACAAATTTAACATCGCCAGACCGTCGGTAAGCCTTTAAAAACAGAAAGCAAATTTAAGTAAATACAGCAAAATAGCAGCAAAAGAAATAGGTACATACTTACTTTAAAATTCAAAAACTCAAGTTCCAACGATAACACTTTAAAGTATTGTGAGAACATCAACTGCCACATGAAATAGATAAATAGAAGCTTATGGCACGTCTGAGTTAGATGTTATTAACTGTTTTACGATTACGGATATTACTGTATGTGATAAAGAATTACAAATTGCAAAATTTTTAATTACCGTCATATCATCACATCCTTCTAATACTTAGATCTTTTAAGACTTAGATCATTATAATAGCATCAGCTAATTGCTAATGATAACACTTAAATCAATAGTCGTGAAATTAACGGAAGGTTTAAAAGCTTTAAACTATCTGCCAGCAGTAACGGAAATAAAACGCTTTATTAAAACATCAATATTTACTACTAAACCTTTCTTTGCCCTGTGCTGGAACAAAGTTACGACCGCGGGATCGAGTTGGATGGTTGGATGAACAATGATATGCTTGGATTAAAAGCGCCGTCTTTTGAAGAGTATGACTAAGGTAGCACTCTCAGTTCTTTATATCACACGAGTCGGTCTTGTTGGATCGAAAATAATAATAACATCTGTATACAACACACTAATCCGCAAGAGAGTGGCGGAGTGGAATTAACTCGGCTCGGGGAGACCAAGCAAAGCGAATGGACTCGTACATATGTAAATGCAATCACAACAATGATATCGTACCAGTAACAAAGTACCATTGCGACATTTCTGGACCGGAAGTAGTTGTAACCGACACGCTCTCGTATTCGAGAGACAGGTTACGCAGATAAATAAAAAACCAATACAACTTAATTGTAAGAATGAATTTTACTTTTACAAAGCTATAGAACCGTTTTATTTATTAAGCACTCCACAACACAGTAAGTCCTAGCGCAGAAATTCAAAATCATTTTGGTGTTTTCCTAGTGTTGTATCTATCTTTTTGTATTAAGAAATAAATAAATAGGTACATATGTGCGTTACTATTCTAACACAATTAAGTAATTTTTACCGTGGAAAAGCAATTCTACGAAATGAGATTATGATAATGTCGTTACGATATCATGAACAAGACAAATCAAAAATGCATCGAAACACGAACTAAGGTAAAATCTGCTACAGATATTAACAATATAAAAGGGCACAACAAAAGTTGAATGGCATTAAGAAATCAAAAGCAGCCCAAATGAAGCAGCATTCAAGAGGAATTACGTTCCGGTCAGAAGTTAATAAAATCCGTCTTGATCGAAAGTTTTGACAGCCGACGCAGACCCTAACTGCTGCCTTTTAATAATTGTCTTCGGTCTTTTAGTCGAGCGTATTAATATGAGCGATAGCGGAAACAAAACTTATTTTGTTTCCATACCCATTACTACATCTGTTATACGTACAAATGTAGAATATTGTAACGTAATTAAAACTTAAAATATTTACATAAATACATGTAGGAAATGCATTAGAGTCAAGTATCCAAATTCATATAAGTTTTCTGAACGTTTTAAATTCTCATTATATAATATCCTTGCTGTTTATTTTTCTCTTCGTATCTTGTCAATATACATGCAATTTGTAGTACGGTTTGCAAACGCTTCCGCTCGCCGCTTCATCTCACACCTTCTCACGGTCCTTATTTCGCCGCTTTTTCAGATAATCAAATCCGATTCGCGGACATTAATCACATCAACACATTTGCAGCGCATACGCGATTATTCACGATTAATCAAACGACTCGCGTCTCGAGTGATTAATTGTACAGCGATCAAAATATTAACTAAACCGAACCGCATTCCGCCATTGTTGTGTGGGTCACGGTGGCATGGTGGTGGATTACAAATTGTAATCGTATTGTCTTTGTTAGTAGCTTAGTGTACAATGCATTACTTGTATGGCATTCCAATGCAATAGCTGTTTTCTTTAAAAATATGCGCATCAAGTGGTCGTGTTTTTTACACACAAACTTATATTGATATCGCACAATACAAGCACTTTATTTATGTATACCATAACTTGTATTGTATTTTGACTTAAATTTAAATCTTTTAATACGTAACAGCATTCTTTATTGCACTATTTAGCTGTAGGTAAATTCAAAATTCTTTTTATGCCTGTTTTCACCACCTAACTTTACAAAACAATGCGTTCTAAATATTTTTTCTTGATCTATATTTTCGCGAGCCACCACCGTTTTCAAACCGCTCTATGACTTTCACTATTAAGCTTAACGCTATAACATTCATATCGATGATCTCACATCGGTACTTACAATAATTCAATAATATGAAAGGTTAGTATTGTTATGTAACGGCCCAATCAGCTTTCTCGTGTCATTCGTATCGCGGCGTGAGTTTTGAGCATTGTTGTATAACACAACCGAAAATCATGGATTAGAT
Organism: Aspitha aspitha aspitha; assembly: GCA_018246895.1. Classification (NCBI taxonomy): domain Eukaryota; kingdom Metazoa; phylum Arthropoda; class Insecta; order Lepidoptera; family Hesperiidae; genus Aspitha; species Aspitha aspitha. Next base: position 23,228 of record DWGJ01000432.1, read on the forward strand.
ATAACGCGGCTAACAAAAGAGGTATTTTTTCACTACGCTTTAGAAATCAGTTCTAGATCATAGATTAATTCATAAATAAATTATGTCGTAGTATCACCAAAGTTCCGGAAATAAAGCATTTTACAATGCTTTTAAAATCTATCAACGAATGGAGTCGGATTTAAAAATCATAGCATATTTAGTAGATTTCTTAAAAATTGCTGGCCTGAAGAAGCATTCTGTAAAAAACTTGTAAAATCATTTTAAACACAAACATTTCCGAAATTTTGTCGAAAAAATTACTTTATAGGAAGATTTAAAATAATGCATTATGTACTTTAGTAAAGGTTTACTTAATTAAAATCAGCAAGCTGATTGGAACCTGAAGACAGAAGAAATATAATTATTATTATTATTGCCACATATAGGTGTTGCTCCATCACATTCAATAACATCTTATTGCGCAAATTCGAGAGCATATCATGTTACGAGCTTTCGTACAACGATACTTAATACAAAAGCATTACCCCATCGCGTAAATGTTATTTTTATTGTGTTACTATCTATTAGCAGACTAAACGAGCGGCGAACTTTACACCATACCCTACTGTGAGATAATAATGCAACAAGTTAAAATATATAACATGATTTATATAAATAAACTCAGTGTGCATAGACATAAAGTGCAAATTGAAATGCTAGAACGACAATACCGAATATGTTCACTGTACAGTGGTCAACATAGGGCTTTACACCTATGAACTTTGCGATATGAATTACGCAAGTGTGCCACTTCAGTTGAGTGTTGTTGGTAATGTTGGTAATGTTGTATTTACATCTGATTATGCACACAAAATGTTGTATATTGCCTTCTCTCAAACTCAAATGGCAGAGTAGCTTTGGAGTTGCGTTAGAAATACCACTTAGTAACGCTATCTACTTCGAATTTCAGTGTTCCACTCTGTGGGTCTATGTTCGAATCCTGGCAGGCACCTCTGACTTAAAATGACACTTGCGTTTTATAGCTTAAAATTGAAATACCACTATAACACCGAAGGAAAACATCGAGAGGAACCTTGTACCTGCAAATCTATATTTTCCGACGTATGTGAAGTTAGTCAATCCGCACTTAGTCGGCGTAGCAACGATGGCATAAATCATTTGCACTATAAGAGGAGACCCATTTCCAGTAATGAAGTAATAAAAGGGTAAAAAAATCACATCTGAGGATAACTTCACACACAACAATCTGATCCCAAATAAAGCAAAGCCTAGATCACTGTAACCAGACAGCTAATACTGTACACTCATATACTAGATAGGTACATACATTTACAGATATACCAGACACAAATCAAATAATCGTGCTTATTAAGCAAATACTTGTCCCGGATGGCAATTTAACTAGCAACTCCTGACTCAACAGTGAGTTTGTCTCCCGTTGCATATTGCTCTGTGGTTCCGTACAGAATAGATACACAGAATTATTTAATACGACTATTCCTAATTGAATCGCGATGCGGTTGTAAGGCGTTTAAGTTACAATATCATAGATTCAAGATGACGTCGTACCATGACTTCACGCTCGGAGACCAACTCACGATCAGCTGATTGATGACTATGAGAAGACACAAATCGTTATGTTCAATTGGTATCAATTGACCTACATTGTAACACTAAATGTATTGATTGAGTTAAACTGTAATCATAGCTATGACTCACAGCCTCGGCGATGCACGTAATAACTGAAAGGAGAATGAAAAATCGCTTTTGAACTGTTCATACATTATGTTCACCTTTTCAACCATCAATACTAACAAGCAACAACAATTAACGACAATTAAACATCATGTGGTAGACGTTCATCTTTATTCCTGATTCAAATTACCAAAGACTAGACGGCATCTATGTTTTCGAAAAAGAGCGTAACCAATAGAGTGAAGGCATCTACTCCTACGCTTGCCATCAGGCGAAATAACAGTCCAATGCTGGCTTATACCATATTAAAAAAAATTATGCTTGCCAATAGAAGACGTAAACAATTAGCGACTTGGTGGTCAGAAAGGCTGCTATTGCTACTTACTACTTTTATAATACATATAAAAAGGATTTTGAATCAAGTCCTGTAATTAACATAATACTTTTCTTTCTTAACAAATTTAAGCATGAGGGAAATATTTTTATAAAATTCAATATTAGTAATCATAATTTTCTCCACTGCAATTTGATTCAAATGTGAAAAAATGTAGAGCATATTTGATAGTTATATATCTTTAGTTTGTGGTCATAGCTATGAAGGTTCAAGAGGAAACCAATGCGGATAGATATAATAAAATGCAATCACCAATCCGTCATGCAGGAAATGGAGCCCTCAGCTATCTGAGTTGCTATGATGCATACGATAAATTATAATGTGAAACTATTCATGATAGTTGTTTCAATGTTGCTAAAGGGAAGCAAAATAATAAGTGACGAAGATACAGATGAGATTCCGTCTGTTTATAATTATTAAAATCATCGTTTTATTATAATAAGCAACATACCAACGAAACAAAAAAATCATAGAATACCGATACAAACTGAATAGGTAATAAAAATATTGCCAACACAATGATTGAATGGCATCTTTAAGAACAACACCACAATTTAAATAATTCTGTTTGCTTAATTAATTGGATCTAGCTAAATTCCTGCATAGAAATCTGGACATACATCTTCCGAGGTTTGATACCCCACTGTCATAAAGGCGAAACATTATACCTTTTTAAAATAACGCCTGGGAACCGGACAAACACGATTTGTACGCCGACGAAAGATTACTGCCTCATTAGGACCATTAAGCGTCTCCATGTATCTACAGATTCGTCGGATACGAATATGTCCGGGCTCATGTTTCCTTGTTTTGGAACTTAAGTCTGTATACCCGTATTACACCTCTCTTTATAACGCTCGACAGCACTGTCATAATATTTTAACTTCTATCCCTTTCCATCAAATTGGGAATGTGCTTAGAGGAACCGAGATAAAACAGGAATTCTTAGAAATTTGAATTGGTCGGCTATGAATAAGGCGATCTGTGTTTTGTGGTAAACATTGATTTTTCTTTTATTCCATTTCGATATAATAGTTTTGTGTATACAGTAAACAACTCTAAGTGCAGTAATAGTTTTTAATTAAGACTTAAGTATGGGACGGAAGTGGAATATCAGCACCACTTCAAAACGGTTTGAAAATATAATAATCTATCTGCGTGAATTTGTTTTGGTACATTTAATTTTAGAAGTTCTAACCGAATTTTGTTCGAGCAATAAAAAAAATTTTGTCGCACAAATATTATAAATATTTTCCCCATAAAACAGTTTATTATATTTACGCCAATGACTCAAAGATCGGTGTCAAAGAATAATCGATAAGTACTTGAGCATTATAAACACAATATTAACACACTTTTGGTGTACAATGTATGCAAAAATATTTACATAATAAAGATGAACAACGAGCTGTCACTTTTGTCCATCAATATTCAATTTGAACTTTTTAAAATCAAATTCATAAATACTAATCAATTGTTAATGATGTATGTTCTAAATGTTAATCGTTTTTGAATTGCAATGTTTCTTTAAATTAAGAAAATTTTATGTATGTTATTGAGAGAAATATACAAACGTTAATCGTACAACTTCGCCTTAACTGTCTAATACGAACACAGATTCACAATGTTATTTTTAATATTATGTAAAACTTTGACTAATGGTCAACTATGTGGGCGAAGCTTAACGAGGATTGATGCGCCGAGTAGGATTCGGTCGGAGTGTGACCACGGATGACAAAACAGCTTACTTATCGCCGCATTAACGTCGTAAATTATTTATTTTTTTACGGCACAAAACGCGTAAACCAGTGGAACGTGGAACTAAATTAGCGGACACAAATCGTCCATATTTCATAACGCGAAGCGTGTAGGATTCCAGTTGGTTTTCCTATTATGCAATATTTGTTTATATAACGTTCTTTATTACACCAATTTGAAAAACCTCAATAAGAAATTTGAAAAATAATAAATAGGGAATTGATAAATTATACCTAAAAAATTTAAATACCTAAAGCAGATAGAAAAAAAAATATCGTTAAATAAATTCATAGTGCTACTAGTAGTAATTATGACATGAGATCGTTACTAAAAAAATTATAAGATTTTTTTATTCAAAAATTGAGTTCGTTAACGACCGTATTTATTTTTATAATAATCTCATAGGAACTTTTCTATTTTAGCATTACTTATTAAGTACACTTGTACTTAATAGGTATTTCAATAAGCTTTTCTTACCCGAAAACTGCAGAAATTTAGAAATTTAATCGTTAATTTAGACACACAGCTTGCTATCTGAGGTAGGAAGCAGTATAAAATACGATTAGTAACTAATTTCATGTTCCCCGTTACACATAAGCCATAAATATTCCCACTCTTTTTGAACTAACCATAACGAAATAATCCGCATAAACGTCAACAATTCAAAGCAATAATTCATGTAATTTCTAATACCAATCCCCTGAAACTTTACCATAGAAATACAAAAATATTCCCCCAAATATTCGTAGCGGGCCACCGTCATTTAAAAAACAACAATTAATAAATAAATAAAAAAAGGTCCCGCCAGTGTTTCAATTCATTCTAGGGGCGGAGTCGTTTTACATTCAAGGGGAGGATATCTTTCGAAATCATTAGGCGAGGAATGCCTTCGGAAAGCTACATAATTTCGGTGCCCTTCGTCCGTCCGAGCCGTGGGCGGATATAGCCTTTGTCCTTACTTATAAAATGGAATAAAAAAACAAATGTCAGTTCAAAATATTTATTTGCGCCGGACGACGCGGCCACATGTAATTTCGTCCGCATTGTCCACCGGCCGTGTTATTGTCCGCCAGTGATGTATTAACGACAACCGTTTCATTATTCAAAATTATTCTTTATGTTCGATTGTAGCTCGATAATAACGCATCGAGCGGACCTGAATGCGGATTGTGGGACGATGCAACGATATAAATGTGTGTTGAAGGATTGTAAATGATAGAGCGCCGTAAACGTTGTTAATAAAACGTAATATTTGTGCGTCGTTCTTGATGTTGACGCTGTCGCTTAGTGATTTAGATGTCAGCCCACTCCGGAGGTGAGGGATTCAAATCCTGGTACGCTGTAACTGTGCAAGAAAACGTCTTGAGTAACACACGGTGAATTATACAACAAAAACATGGTTATACAACAAAAAAACGGTTATACAACAAAAAAAATTATATAAAAAGGTCTTAGTCAAAACATTAAAAATTTTTGTATATTAAGTTCCTTAGGTTAGGGACTGTATTTGTGTATTTTTCATTTGGTAATTTAAAATTGGAATAAAAAGCTCGTGACCTAGTATAACGGGCAAATCATAACAACGTTGTGAGACAATTCGAAATATTTTCTCATTTAATTACATGAAACATATCTAACTTGGCGCTATAATCTAGCCAAGCCTCATTATGCACTGGGCAGATCATTAACAAATTCTAATTAAAAACCTCACGTTCAAAAACAAAAACCGACCGCACCGGCACTCATAACAATATTTAATTTCAACTCTTAATTATTTTACGAAACCGCTCATTACATGACCTCTGAATGCCTTCCGTGGACAAGCAAACACCTTGTTTGTTATACTATAATAACATCATAATATAATTACTCATTACACACTTTTATAGCGGCTATATTCATAAAATCATGTGCGTAGGCCCCCTAAGCCCTTCGTAATAGATGTAGCGCGTGTTTAGGATAAGATAAACATTAAATAAACACGCGCTCCTTTATTTTTAAGGCTTTCACTCTAATTGACTGTATGTAGTCGAAACTCTTTTAAGGTATTTAACGCGAACGGTGGTATCGTTAAGCTATCGCAAATGGACCGTAATGTGTACAGGGATAAGAGATACAAAACGCACACCCATTCACCGCTGGAGCTGCGCCGATCGTAAACTAACTGGAGTTCTTAAGTGCATTTTGTAAAGGACAAAAAAGTTATGCGCAGTACCTACGTACTTAAAGGTAACTTGTTGTTTCGAGGTGGGTTGATAGCGAGAACATTTTCTCGTGAATACATGCCAGTTTACGAGGCGATACAACGCTTTGTCTACGGTTTGAATGCGGGGAATACACCAACGTGCCTATTTTTGCCTATAACTTACAGGCTATAAGCGTCACCACTGTGGTCAGATCTAAAGAGCTTTACAGACACATTGGCAATCGTTCCAACATAGTCTAAATTGATTTCCTTTTAAACATTTAATTCGCTTAATAAAACTTTAGGTGTATTTTCTCTAATAAAGCTTCATTTACATTTTCATTGTCATATTAATACAAAGTGGCAATATGAAGAAGGTATTGTATGCAGCCGACGGGAACATCGTACGTTTGATAACGTTAAGTTATATCCAAATGAATGGCATGTATCTCAAAGGGACGATGACTATCAATTTCATTAGAAAAGCAACATATTACTGACACAATCGCATGTTAATGGGCCGCGCACACGACAAGTCACATAAACTCCTCGTCACTCTATATTTATGATCGACTAGATATCTCCCGCGGCTTTTGGTTCTTAAATTCTGTTGGACAAAACACATTTTACCCTGATACTGTTTTTTTACTTCGTTGTTTACACAAATTTGTTAAGCCGCTTAACATTTCAGCAACTTTAGATGATGAATGGGTAATCGTTAGTGAAAAAAACCTGCTCCACACCAGTGGTTATGTAACAACCACCAATACATAGTAGAGGTATTAACAATTGTTTAAAATCTTGCAACCTTCTGAAAGATAAGTAGATAATTCAACTCGTCAACAGTTGGTATCAGAATATCGTATTAGATTATGCAATTAGCTTACCAAGCATTTCAAGAAGAATTTTTCTCTATAATACATATATTCAACAGATATTGTAATCTAAATATGCTCGTTTTTACGGTACGCTATTTTTATTTTGAAACGTTAACATGTTCTTTTACACTTAAACATTGATAGACACACACACACAAATTTCTTAGTTTGTATGAAGAAATATTTACAACACAATTTCATCACCACACAAATCATACACACTGAGATATATTTGCCGGACGCTTCCGAGAGACGTTAAAATGGACAACATTAACGTCACTGAACATCATTGTGAACTCGCGCTAACAACGAGAAATGTAAACCGGGCCTATAGAGAACAAACTTGAAAACAAATGCTGAAAACGGAACAGCAAGTTTCGCATATTATGCAACGTGCTTGTACTGTTACAGACCCTTTAATTTGGATAAAATGCATCAAATGACATAAAGAAACGCATCTATAATTGATTTCACATAGAAGTCAATTCGTGTTTGTAGTTGCGATGGTACCTTTATATTGGTATTGCGTTCTTTTTGCTATTTTCACTATATAAAAGAGGCAAATATGTTAAGTGATAGTAATGAAATACGTGGCGTCATATTCAAATATGTTCTGTATAGCGCGACTCATAGTTATTTGTATTTTGACGAAGCATTTCTTAGCATCCACTCAAATATCAAGCTTAAATAGAATCAGGTAGCTAATGAATTTA
>DWGJ01000433.1:0-30818 GCA_018246895.1 Aspitha aspitha aspitha
AATTCCACACACGGCTGTCTGGTCCCAAATTAGGCAATTTAATGCCTGTGTTATGGTGACCGGACAACTGATAAGCATACATATACATATATGTACATACAATATAATACTTATATAGATATTTTTTATTACAACCAGACAGAAGAAACAAATGTGCTTATCACACAAATGTTTGTCCTGGGTGGGAATCGAACCCACGACCTCCGGTTTCGCAGCCAGGTTCTCTAACGCTCGACCACGAGGCCAGTCATAATGGTTATGGACTAAATTATATGTCTAGTTCGTTGATGTTTTCAAAATAGCGACTGTTATTATGTACATTTTTTCCAAGGCTACTGAACTCCCACTTCAACGTCTTTAAAAATTGCAAGTTTTTTAAAATCCCAACACCGACGTCAACTAGACACTCTTCAGGGCACGTTACAAGTGACGCTTGGAGACGCTTAACCACAATTTGTATACTAACCAGTGCTCTCTTTAGGAATTCTTCTCGCCGCTACGATTAATGTTAGAGATATTTTCATAGACAAAGAACCTTTGCCTTCCCTCGTATGCTTATATCAAGTTTATAATCATAAATTTATTTACCAAAAGATTTTTACAAAATGTTGGCTTATGTAGGTATACAAGGAAAATTATTGATATTTCTGTGTCTTCAAAATATTCAAAATAGTAATATTGTGTTTAAGTACTCTGAGTAGCTTTTGGACAATAGAACAGAAACTTTCCCGTGCGTGTTTATGTGGTTTTGGGAATAGTTAAATGTTTATGCATTTGTATAAGAATTACTTGCATATTTGAGGAATTGACTTAAAATATGTACATTGTTCTAAAAACTACTGAAAATCTACAAATTTGTTACGATTACATCCCCACAATCCCCAATTAGTTCAGCCCTGAAACAGGTAGCTAAATACAGCCGTAATGACCTCCGAAGCTGCCTGACTTTTTAATTAACATCAACCCCATTACACCCCTACCGACTCAGTAGGTAAATATCTTTCGGAATACTTTCAGAACAACCTACGAGTATGTAATGTTTTTATGAGTATCGCGTTTCAGTCAAGAAATTCGGTTAAAAATAGAAATACGTACATACGTAACTAATATATATAACAAATTAGCGAACGAATGATGAGTAATGTCTGCCAATATGATAAGGCGTAGGTATGCATTTTTTATGAAGAAATTGTAGATAAATTTATTTTGTGTTACATTTCACTACAAAATGAAACTTTTCAAAAGTTAATTAAATTCTTCAAAACAACGTTTAGTTCCATTTTTTAAATTGAAATTTCTATGATTGTATTCAATAAAATGTTATTTTGAACCTTTACGACATGCTAACCAAGCCTCACAAACAGTATGAAAGTTTAGCTTCATCAACCGTGAGTTATTTCACATCATTAGCGACTTCTATAAGCCAACCGCAGGAAATTTTCAACTCAAATTGCGATAACCCATTTCGCGCGATATTTTCTCGTATAACTTTTAAACGCTGCGACGTAAGGAGTTCCTGAAACCCCTTGAAACTCCTTAATTGCAAGAAATGTGGTCACCGTGAATGCATATGAAAAGGTCCTAAGACCGTAAGAGTGGGTGCGCTTATATTTTTATTATTTACTCCTTTTCCTATTAAATATGAAAATGTGTGTTTATTTTCTTATTTAGGGTGTTGTTTGGTGCATCTTATTGAACGGCAACTGTCGGTTACATATTACGAGTATATTACTTACTGCGTCTTATTCATATTAAAATTAAAAGTATAAGTAAGTAAACTTAATAAATGACTTAACTGGGGTAACCAACTAGAAAACAAAGTGTCGTTTAGAAGTTTTTAAACCGCTGTAAAGGTTTTAACGACGTTGTTATCTAAAGTGCTATTTCATCACTAACCGGGATTTACTGCATAAAGTAGGTACACGAAGCGTAGAAAACGATCATTGTAAATTTAATATTAGCAGACATCCATGCAAAGGTCTTTGAGTCCGCCCCGGGAACGGATGTTAATTCTCGATTTTGAGCAATTTGACAACGCTTAATAATATACCGTCGATACAAGGCTATATGTTAAGCTTGATTACTATGCATGCTTCCGTAATATCAGGAAACTAGATTATTTTACCAATTGCATTGCACTCCATTCGTACGTACTTACCACAAGTAGGTATGTAGGTAGGTACTATCGTTAAATTAAGTACCAACTAAATTAACTTTAAATAGTTTTCTTCCCTTTTCGAGAGGTACATATGCAAATTAAAATTAAGACTAAGTAGTAATGAAACTAATATAACTCATTTAGGTCGTATTGGCATCGTGTTGATATTAAAAATAAGTACGTACCTATTACTATATTTAATAGATTCACTATTAATATCGTATCAAACAGTTTCTTTGTAGTTCTTTAAAAAATAAAGCAAGGAAACCAGCGTAATTGCCTTTATGAGTCCTCGAAGACGACTTTTAGAGTCTGTAATGAACTCTTCCGAAAGATCATTTGAATTCCACTTTTCGTGCTTTCCTTTCTCTGTTCCTTGAAATGTAGAAAATGGATTTAATTTTACAGTGAAATTATCTTGATGCATTTGAAAACGATTTTTTTCACTCTTTCATTGATGCACTGCTGGACCGGGTCTCCTCTCGCAGTGAGAGGGATTTAGGCCATAGTCTACCACGCTGGCCAAGTGCGGATTGGTAGCCTTCACAGACTTCAGGAAATATTATATACTTTATAACATCTCTAAGGTGTGCAGGTTTCCTGTGTGCATGCCTGTTTTCCTTCACCGTTATAGCGAGTGATATCTAAATTTTAGGTATAAAGTTATATGAATATAGAGAACGGTTATTTCTTATTATGTAAGAATATTGACGACTTCAAAACCCGTTGTCAATTGATATAAATAATGAAATACACTATAATTTGTTTATAAGCACAAGTAATTTTACGACAAGTTTTAGTACATTATAAAACTATTTATGTGTAGTGATAAAGAATAGGTAAAGATAAAGAATGTGTTACCACGGTTGCGTCAGATTGCTTCAAAAGTTTTCAGCAGACAAGAATTTTATTCTTACCTGAGAAACGGTTGAAATACGTAGTTTTCAAAGTCATCCGACGTAAACTGGCTCTCTTAAACTAAACAGACTCTAAAGTTTCACTGTTCAAGCGGGTAATGCGAGAAAGTTTTAAATTTGCGGCTGGGATGATGCTTCTACGTGTATACCAAAGTTTAACTCGGCTTTACCTGGAATACGAGATCTAAACTGTAAACTGTGTAGATTTTTAATAAGCATTCATTTTCTATGCGGCTAACTGTTCATCAAAATCATAAAAATCATAGATGACTTAGAAATAAGCTTTTATGGTTATAATTAAGTTTATTTTAGAAAATGTTAGTCAGTTTAAAATCTATACTAATATTATAAAACTGAAGCTGATGTTGGAAAAACGGGAAAATATTGATTTCCACGTGGGCGAAGCTGCAGGCACAGCTAGTCTTATATACATGATTGTAAAGACACTACACAATAAATAATACAGATACTAAAACAAGAAATATAACACATCTTGTAATTGTTGGATTGTGTTTTTAGCTCATTATTCCAAACTCCATTTTTAACTAATATGTACATGTATAGTTAGTTACATTAGCTTTTAATTTACAGTCTTTAATAGTTGTTACTGGCTCGTTTAGCAGGACGTAGCATATGTCTCAAAATACCTTATCGTCTTATGTTTATATACTGCAAATATTATGCCTTAACTCTTGTCTACTTATCTCGCATAATCTCGAGCGTAGTCAACTTGCTGCTTCATCAAATTGTCTGCCCTAGATACATGCAGTGTGTCGTATTAATTAACTTTACAATACATTTTATATTTTCCAATATATTAGTCTCCCGCTTCCCACATTTTAACGTCACATCCAATCCCTGATAACGGTGAATAATCCATATTTGTGAAAATGAATAAATTACTGATAACGGTTCTATTCATACTCGTTTATGATTTTTCTACGTTCAGGAATCTGATACCATACAGGTTAGTAAAGAAAGTAATAGTTAAGTGTCTGAGTAATTACATATAATAACGGATGAAGTGATTAACTATCACCGATAGATTTTGCAATATGTGACCGAAGAGTTTACAGCAAGCATTTCTTGAATTGAAAGACAATTTATTCCAGCACTAAATAGTAAAGAGATCTCTGAATATAAAAAGAAATATTGAACTGAGAAGTGGTTTTCGCTGTCATTACATCTGATTTAGTTTAAAAGCTTTTATAAAAGAGATGTTTAAGCATCCGCAACCTCTCAGCTGTCATTATCTCCAGCTCACCTGAAAAATTCTCTTAAACGACCTGTGTATAGTTTGTTCGAGAGACTAAGGCTTTGAACACACGAGCTTGTGTCAAACTCAACGAGCACACAGGTTTCTTGATATGAAATGATTACAGCAGAACTTCAATTCTTACTTTGTGCTTACGACCTTTATCATAACACATGATTATGACTTTACCCAAGTCTAAAATCCACCAGCCAACACCACCTTTAAAAAAGTCTAAAAGTTAGAAAGCGTAAGAAATCTCGGATTCAAAAAATAACCTCTGAAGTTTCATCAGAAATTGTACTTGGGTAGAATTTTTCTTCAAACATCAGAAAAATACTATTTTTAAATAACCTTGTAGAATTTTTAAAATTACTAGTTACTGTGTCAATCACTCTCAACATGAAAATATCGATGTATGTGTAAGACAACTCTGATAGAAGCCTTAAGAACTACTCGTTCATTCTATAAACTACAGCCATCACTGTAAAAGCGCGAGGGAAAACGCATTTCCTTTGCGTCTGAAGTTTTCTGTTGCTGAACCACACTTTGATCTTTAGTCTTAACGACACCATTTCGCTTTGAGTGTTTCTTAAAGAGCTATAATGGTTCTAATTGTAGCTTATTTCAAAGACTATAAAGAGAAAAGTTGTAATATCGAGGCATGTAATTTAGTGTTATTATTGTAAAACCAACTATTATACCATTTAAAAGAAAGTATTCAAAGGCTATTAAGGGTTCGTTAATTGAAAGAAATTGCATTAGTTCTCTATAATGTACGTAGTAGATACGCAAAATTACGTTAATCTTATCTTTTTACCTCCTTTCTTATCTTACTTATCTTATAAAACATTCATTGTAATAAAAGAAATATGTTAAGTACATTTTAATTTGCTATTTTCGCTTTCAATGTCTAGTTGCAACTTCAGTGTCCGGGTGCTTGGCTTAAAGCCCACATTAGTTCCGGGCTTCCGGCCAACATCTTGTATCGTAGGCATTGTGTACATCGGGAGCGATCATAAAACGGGCTAAGTTGCATCGCAAGTGCTCTTAATTGCCACGCGAAGTTAATTATATGTACAGGCGAAGTGCATATAGCAATATCAATAGTTTGAAGCGCTCTTGGCCTCAATACGCTTCCAATATACCTGCTGTAGTCGGCGTGGTCTACTTCTGTATGGATGATCGCTGGTGAACATTAATACGTTATGGGTAAACTTTAAATATACCTATCAGACTTTCATAGTACTTTTCAATAAATATTACACTAGATAAAATATTTATTTTGAAATCGTTTTTAAATGCGCGTATTTTTACATCGAACTCGTCAAAAAATTTGGATTTTTTATCGCAATACCTTTATGTTTGCTATTTCATTTTATACTTTCTATTTTATTACCTTGTCGAGGTTTTAAAAATATAAAGGTTTAAAATCTACCATTATTTTGACATGGCGTTTTGAGGTGCAGTTTAGATCAGTTTCACTTTAACGCTTAATTGAGTAATTTATTTCAATTGGATTTTTAGACAAACACCTATAAGGTTATCGTTGCTTTGTAAAAATTATTTTTTATCAAAATCGATGAAAAACGAGTGGTGAAAACTGGTAAGTAAAGAAGGACAGAGTAAATTTAGAGAATATAATACGGCAACAAAATATTTAGAGTTATAATACTATCAAAAATATGTTAAATATGAATCATTTTTATAGTTTCTATACGCGTATTTTGAAGCAATAACAATTATATCACAAGCAGAATTGGGCTTCGGTATTTACGAAGTGCGCCTGTATAGTGTTAACGACTTTTGGCATGGTTCATTGTTCAGGTTTCAATACGTTAAGCCAAACTTATTTACGTTAAATCTTGTCACAACGGTATTTATAAAAGTTTGATATGAATATTTTAAACTTAGACTAATTTTCATTGCTTTTAGTTTTTCTCTACACTTTCATTGTTGCACTGCTGGACCCACTGCTGGATTCGGGTCTCCTCTCATAGTAACATGTATCCGGCTATAGTCTACGACGCTATCCAAGTGCCGATTGGCACACATGTCAAACCTTAGACAACATTATGCACTTTATAACATCTCTGTGGTGTTTACGTTTGCTCACGATGTTATCTTTCATCAATGTAGCAAGTGATATAGAAATATTATGTTATAAAACAGTTGTGCTTACTGACATAATAAAATTTTATTAAAAAAAGTTGTCTCAAAATTAATTCGAGTTACCAAAAGTTTTCAATTTCGTCGGCTTACAGCAGTAACATTCAGTAACATTAGTAGTAGTAAATTTGTTGTAAAGCATATGTACGTAACAGACGTATGCTTCATACGTATGGCAAGATCCAAACAATAAACAAACAGTTTCCTACAGTAATGAAACTCTCGCGTTCACTGGAACATCTGAACTCTAGCACATTAAATTTTGCATTGGTCTATTAATATAATAATGGAATTCGGTTATTACTCCGCTAACTACTAAAATGAAATTTAATATTAGGTATAACTCCGCGAACGATAGTAATCAAATTATGAAATTATGTACAAGGAATTTGTAAGTTACTATAAAATGAAATGTTATAAAATCAGCCATACCTACATTTTATAGAGTAAAAGCCTTACCACTTACATATGTGTCTAACAATTACACAATTAAACAATTAAACAATTGTTCACTACGGGTCGTATCTACAACATTGCTAACAATAAGTTTAGGGTTTATTTGTAACCTAATAATAAACAAAAAAATACGTTTTTATTGAAACTTAGTACGTGTTCGAACAAAATGTAACTTTTTAGATAAATTGCTTGTTAAATAAAATTAGTATTTATTACCATTTCCTGTTTACTAAAAATGTAAGCCTTGCCTCTTACAGTACTTTATATATTGTAAAACTTTTCGTTGTCTATTAGATTATTTTACAACTTCCTAACACACATTCTAATGTATCTTTAAACTTGAAATATTCAATCGATATCTCTATTTTTGACATATAAAAGGTAGGTACCTACTTCCTCTGGTTTACATTGTGGAGCAGTTGATATCACTAGCCAGATTATTCCTTATACCATTTAGGACGATTCAAACCAGTCCTTTATGAACCTTTAATAACTCTACCTATATAGGTACTCATTTACATCTAAACAACATAAGAAACCTGAGAATATTATTACACTAAAACAACGCGAAAGACAGTAACTATTTCACAATAAAAGTCGAATACTCAGAATTGAAGTCGACGACAGGTGTTTTTAACGGCGTTTCGGAGATTTAGCGTCGGAAGATTTGCCATTAATCTCGTTCGGACGCGAATAGAAGTGGCAAAGCAAACAAAAGTGTTACAAAACCTTTTTATTGCTACTGTTCTTAAATCACGACTGTATGCTGAGATTAGATTGACCCTGAAGATGTTTAATTGTGTACTATACAGGGCTCTTGTGGAGAATTTCATCTTTACAGTCCCACTTATTCTATTTTTATACCCTAACTTCATTTAAAGTAATCATATAGATTTCTTCCTGTTACATTCACGATTGTAGAGAGCTGTATGATTTTGAAAATCGCAGTTTTAATCAGCACGACTTTGATATTTTAATTTGGTTAGTTTGATTTACTAACAACCTTACTTGTAAGGACAGATATTTGGCACTCGCTGCTTTCTGCCTACCCCGTTAGGGACCTGGCGTGACGATATGTATGTAATAACCTACTTACTAACATACATTACTTACATACATCTCTAGTTTTATCCTTAATGACATAATATGTATGTAGATTCATCAATATACATACTGATATGAAAGGCTTAATACCGTGTCTAGATATTTTATTCAGATCTTAAAAGCCCTTATTTGGAGCACATTCTGAATTGCAAAATTTCTTGTTTTAAAACGCAATCATAAGTAATAACAGGTAAGCGGTAACCATCCACATTCATTAAAACAGTTGTAAAGAAACAACCATTGTTTCAATACAGCATTTTCTTTCAATTATACCAACCTTATACTCGCATGTGCCTTTGAAGGGTAGTTCTTTTTGTGTTGACTTAACACCTCGTCAATGTTTTTCGATCGTGACGGATTGGAACCCACACTGCGATTCCCCTTTTTCGCCCAGCGGCGGCTGAATTATTTCTGCCTTAACACGTTTAACCGACTAGCGATGTATGACTGACATTATGGAATCAGCACATCAACAAACCAACGAGGTAAACAAGTTTGGTCGTAATTGAATTTCCGAAATCGGCAAACTCGTGTAGCCTCGACGCTACTTCGACTTTTCTTTACAACGTAGGTATATTCTCAAATGAGCCGGGTAGCCCTGATGCTCGATGTTGAGCAAGCACAAAGAAAGCTCTATAGACACTAAGAACTTCTGTTTCAGATGATTTTGTTGCAAGTCACAACAAACTTCGCAGTGGAGAGTGAAAAATTTGCAGCAATTATGACATTATAGGTACAGACTGATGAGAGTATTATTGCGTTTATCATAGGGAAAAGAATAAAATGGAATATTCTTCTCTAGTTGGATGAAAAAAATTAGTCTGCACACAAAATGTGCAGCATTCAATGTTGTTTAACGTGCCCTAAATGCTGCAAATAAATAAATCTGCCTCTGTATTTGATTCCCCGCAAAAAGTTATCAACTTAGTGGAGAATGTGCCGAAACTATTCGCTAAAAGCGTTTGTTAACACGCCATCGGCCTGTGTGTAATAAAAACCGTCTAACAGCATTCTAGTGGTTGTTCGAATGTCAGTGATTTCGTTGATGTTTGCTTGTGAACGCCGCTTAACTTCTCGTTTAGTTTGAACACAGTTTTACACTTGACGATCTCTGAAGACTACTATATCTGGCAGTGACAATGTTATTAGAACTTATGCTTTAAATTTGACATGATTAATTATAACTTCCAATCTTAAACTAATTTTGAAAGCCCATATTTTAATACTTGTAATAATGCTAATAATCCTTAAAGCTAGACTTAGACTACATGTTCACTCGCAAATGTAATTTTTTTTTTATTTTATAATAACTGTAACTGTTAGTGAAGTTTAATAGTGTTCACACTCAAAATGTGCCATTATTAAAATTTATTAGGAGTTTTAATATTTTTATACTTTCCTAAATATGTTTACGATAGTGTTTTACGTTGTACTGTATTAATTCACAATTTATAAAATTATTTGGAATGTTGATAAATTCAAAACTTTACTAAAAGCTTAATCGTTAAGTATTTCGTTAAAATATCGTTAAATTCGGTCGTCACTTCACGGAACTGTATATTCTTGTACTGCACGCGCTCTGACTTCTGACTAACAAGCCGGCACCAGTCCTTAAAGCAACATCGACTTTAATAAAAACCTCTTGGAGAATTTCTTTAAATTTCGCGCCTCGAGCGCATAAAGCGTGTCGTTAACGCGCTGGGAAAAAATCAGTCAACAAATAAGGAGAATTTTAATAAAACCTGATACGATTCGAAACAATCACACTTCGGTTTCATTGTAAAGGCCGACAGAACGGCAAACATCCGAACAATAGCTATTTTGTATAACGTTATATTTATTGCTTACACCGACGAACAAAGAAATCGAAACTGTTTCGGTGGGAATAAAAGAGAAGCACGCATATTGATTTATGCGTTTTTGAAAATTTAAGGCTTAAGGATCAAAGATATTTCATTGGCGACTTAAAATAATGACGGATCTGGCATTTTGATTTGACTGGCCTTATGGTCGTAAGAAAAGCTGACTGCTAAACCGGAGGTTGTAGGATCTCAGTTGGGGCAATTTTTTGTTTAATGAGCATAACTTAACATATCGCCTCGAGTAGACTTTGTATTGAAAGCTAAAATGAAACTGATTAATCTGTTATTTTTTATGTTAATATCGAGTTCAACAATCTACTAGCAACACACAACTTCAGCACAATCAACATGAAGCAGATCTGAAATTCAGACGGTGTGCATCGGATATCGTGGCGATATTTGATAATCGATCTCAAGCTTGACGTCTGTACATGAAGGTGAACATTCCAATGAATATAAAAATAATGATTATTATTCAATTCTAAATGCAATTCCAGCGTTAAACTGAATATGACGCGTTATTACTATTATTATTAATAGAGAAAACTGGTTTAGTCCGACTAACATCATCGAAAAGAAGCACGTTGACATATTAACATCCACTCAATATATGTCACGCAAATGACTTTATACTTAAGTAGTATTCATATAAGGTTCAATATTGTTCTGTAGAGTTACTGTACATTGTTTCCGTCGTTCAAACGAAGCGATAGTGTAAGAATGTCCGTGACACCCCGAGCGACACATAATTGCGTCTTGGTCGTGTTGTGTCTCACGCGGAGTGTTCGATTGTCAGACGCCGATGAGAGGACGCTCATACATAAAACGTTAACGTGGTTCCGTAGGCAATAACCCTGACTGCTGAATCAGGGACGTGGATTCGATTACGATCCAGGACAATATTTATGTGATGATCGCAAATATTTGTTCGGTGTCTAGCTGCATGAGCTGCATAGCTGCATAAACTGCATAGCTGAAAGTTAACTTTTAACGCGCCAAACCTGCCTTTAACGTTTATATATCACTTACGTAAATAACTATTAACAGGTCGTATCATAAAGTAATTGGATTTGCAAAAAGAAATAGTCAGCTATGTACGAGTATATAGTGAGCACTGTACAAACGCTAATTGATCCACTCACGACGTCTGAAAGCTGGGTAATTTGTCAAATTATCAATAAGCCATCATCGATATATTGTGATTTACCCTGCGTCGTATTCGAAGCCATTTATATTGATGCGGCGCATTGTTTCGGGTGTCAAGATAATCATCAATCAGAGTTTACAGTTACCGACTGAATGGGCGAGGTTATTGAGAATGGAATGATATTTAGGTTGTAGTGCGTTGCGAATGCGTTCGTAATGTTATATTGGTGCTGTTATTAATTTGATAAATATGATGTTCTTGGCTGGCTACCTGTGGCTATAAAAAGCTGTAGGATATCAAGAACAGAAATTGGCGGCCGCGAAGCCCGAAATTGACGTAATTTGGCTACACGCTCAGATATTGCCACTAAGTAAAGTTCTTTATACAAAAAGCGGGTTCTGTGGTGATGTATATTTTATTGGGATTTTTTGTTTAAGATTACATAATCGTATTGTAAAATTAGATTAGCAAACTTCATTCAATACTATTCAAAAGATTGAAATTTTTAATTAATAAACTTGTTCCTAAAAGCAACACACGTGCAATAAAATTACGAATTTTGATTTAGCTGTTTTTATCATATCAATAATTTACATGAATTCATAAATAGATCTTGGTCACGAGTAGAAAATTATTGAAACAGCTATACAAGGCATGGTACATCTGCATGCTCAAATGGGTATAATTTGCAATAAAAATAAGTGAGAATAATTTCATATAATGACGAGCAATCACGAAAACTTAAAAATGCATTACACGAAACTGGATTTCTGGAGGCGTTTCATCTTTGCACTTTAAGACCTGTAATAACGCATTACTTGTATATACGTATATTACGTTTTAATATGATACCTACTGCAAATAGGTAGCTAGTATTATGTATAATTTTCTACTGAATAGTATATTTATAAACAGTTTAATTTTGGCATTGTCACTAAATCAATTAAGTAGATATCGATTCAGGTAACGGATATAAAAAACTGAAACAACGCACCTAACCTTGGTACCGACAAGTTTTTTGCTACATTTCCATACATTTCAAATAAGTACGATAAATAACAAAGATTTGATAAAATACTGGTCCAAAATTCCACCAGACCCAAGATGCCTAAAAATATTCGAATTTATACAGTCAAATCGGAAGACCGCCGTCAGTTGGCAATGATCGATCAGATCCGGCGTTATCTTGGTGATTTTTCCACATTTTATGGACCCAGGTCAGACTGAGGACCTCTTGAGCGGAAACAAACTATTCGAGAAATGGTATCTATTCAAATCTCGAAAGTTTATGTCTGCTATATATTATTGTCGTCGCTAACGCATCTGAAGATAATAATATGGTGAGATTCCAAATATATTACTTTAATTATACTTGATACGGATCGGTATTTGTATTATATTTTTTTTTATCGTAAAACGTATTTGCCGGAGACCGTTGAAATTGTTGGAGATTTTTAAATAATTCTCCGTTAGCGGTGGCCTGAAACTTATATTGTGTTGTATCAATCTATCATAATTAGTGACAAGTAGCCGTGTATGTTATTAGAACGTAGCTACATAATGACCCAGAACTCTTTGGTATGAAATTCTTCATAGATTAATAATTTTCTCTTATAACCTATATTAATATAGAAATTCTTTTGTGCGTGTTGGTACGTCAGTTCTCTTGTTAAGGACCGTATAGGCTTTTACGACTTCGTTAATATCTTATTAATGTATTTATAAAGTCATATGAAAAAAACTTTTTCGAGAAAAAAAATACCTACGAGTAAATAAATGTTTTTTTTTAATATTATTTGATTTTTCACATAAAAAAAAACATTTCCATGGTACATCAACATAGCCCTCGACAACATCTAGGATTAATATTTATTCACAATCTTTTTTACCTTTGATTGTAAATTACCAAGAGACTGTAGGTACTAAATATGTTTTCTGTAATTAGAATTTATTAAATTATAAGGTTGTATTCAAGACCGTTCATCAAAATGTGTAAGACTATCTCCGAAGGAAAGGAGCTTTAACAAATTAAGGTAAACTTCAAGATCTCGTAACTTTACTTAATTGGAGCACAAATATTTGCAAATTGGCGTCTTGGGACTCATAAATCCCCGAAGTAAAAACATGCCGAATGATAATTATCACCACATAAGGCCAATCGTCGGCTCTTATAAATGCGTAATAAGCCACGTGTCTCGCTTTCGGTGTAAAACTGGTATGCGATTTGCACCTTTAAAAGGGGTAAAATATGTAGAAAGGAATGAATAAGCCTTATAGAAACTAACGTTTGTAATTTACATCAGCTGTAATTTAATTTGCCGGGTTTTGATGCGTGTGCACAATGTACAGTAGGTACAGTATATATGTAGTTACGTTTCCACCTAACTACTAATAATACTGACACTGAAATGAGGAAATAAATTAGAAATGAAAATTTAGATTTAGATGTGAGAAAAAAAAAGTGAAGCAAAATATTCTTCATCGCTTACGATCTATCCATCGTCGATTTATACCCAAAATCATATCTTTATTCGCTACCAGTTGGCGGGGTGACAACTACTGGAACAAGATCACGTATTTATTGATATCGAGCTTAATTGTAGTCTAAATTGCGAAGATACATCGCTTCATTTTTCAGTGCTAAAGTTAAATCGGCCAAGAATTGGTTATTTAGTTTCACGAGGGTTGTGCACGAATGTAGGAAATTAGGGATGGAGCAACGTAATTCTAATCGTATTTACGAATTATACGGCCAATTTAACAAAGAACCTACTATACACATAAATTTATAGTCTATATAAATATACAAACCTGTCTTTAAACTGTATATTCCAATGAAGCGCGTAACTGCATAATTTTTTCATAGGAAAAAGATGTTACACGATGTCAAATAGTTTGCACAAAACCTATGCCCGACTAATCACCGACTGAACGATAGAATCGTATAACTAAAACGAATGAAATATAAAACGTTTCCGTATATTTTTTGTAACGTTTTGCTGGTTCATACGGCTTTTATTGCTGTTGGCAACCCTAGATGCGCAGGAGCTCGTTAGTGGGACACTTTTTATGCGTGAGCATCCTCGGTACAAACGCACGTGCCATCGCTTTTATGGTACCATACAATGAATTATATACCACCGTAAATAAATAGTTCGCATAAAACTATCATTTTCGTATTCCATATTTCATACAGCGACCCGGGCGATACTGCGAAGCGCGAAATAAATAACACGGTCTGCATTTTCACTTCGCGGTGTATGTAATGAATAAGAATCACACTTGTTACGTGTTTCGGGTTCTATTATACAGATCGATCGCAATCACGTAATGTGACGCAGTAGAGCACGTTTCCCATTTTATTGTAATTCAGGTTTGAACAACCGAACCGCGACACGCAAATTACTCACGTGTGATATTTTTTATAGGAAACCATAATTCGCCCGAATAATCCAAAGCTCAGTCGTGTGTACCGCTCGAGCTCGAGAGATAAGCCTTTACGAGGGCGCGTCGTGTCCTATAATTTTCTCCTTCCAAAAGCGTTATGGGGAACGTTTATCCGCCAAACAAAACATCGTCGAACACCGTGTGTTTGCCCTTGGCTAAATGGTTTCTCGTTTACGCCAACACGATTGCGATTTTGAAATCCTTTCAGACCTCTGATATCAAGCGTTAAGCTTGCATTAAACACACAATTTGCTACGTGTTGAAAGAAACGCGGCGAGGGCCCGAAGGCATTTCCAACTAGCGTGCCTTCTGCGCTCATTCTACTCGAATACCGCTCATTACCATTTATCCGTTCGCCTCTGGAACACTGTTATTATAATCCAGTAAGGGCGCAATGATCGCGTCTACTTCGATATGTGATTACGTTACTTTTTGTTTAGTTCGGAGTTGTTGATCATTTGTTACTCAGAAATTGGTTTGATGTGATCAGCCATAAAACGCGGTTAGAAAGAAAATGTGTATTTTAAACGTTGGATACATTAAGTACATACATACATACATACATACATACATAGGTATATTACATTTACATATTACCTAAATAGCTATAATATATTGTAAGTAATTACTATTTTCGTTCACAGATAGCAAATTAATTTCATTTTGAAATTGCATGCGGTGAAATTATTTTTATAAAGTCCTTTGTCACTAAGACTCAAGGAAATGCATTTGAACTTCCTTAGCAATAAAATTGTTCATTTCAATGGCGAAATTCGCTTAGGGAATTTATTTTAAAGACTCTCCGCTATTTATGAGACGAACCATATATTTTGGGGAATGCCAGGAGAGCCCGTTTTCGCATAGCAAACGCAGGCTAGTAGTTCATTAAAAAGATATATGCGGTCATTACGGGGACATTCAGCATATTACGCTAATACCATCTTTGTAGTAACCCATTGGAGTAATTTGTTTGTGATAATATTTAGGGCGAAGCACAAACTTTACTTAAGATCTAGCAGACTATTGGAAAAATAAATCTACGTTTTATCGAAATTGAATAGACGCGTCTTATAAATATGTACTTATATACAAATGTCTAAATTATGTACGATTATTGTTAAAATATCTAATGTATCCAACCATTCTCACAGTTAAATCCGGAAAACAATTACTTATTAGTATTAACTAGTCACCTTTTGCTGGAATTAAAATGTTAAGTGCCGTACAGATTATTACAAGTACAAATCAATATTAATATCTTAAAGTATCAAAACTTCCTAATTTTCTCAGAACTCGAACGAGGTTAAGTGAGTCTTAGTAGGTACTCGTATATAATTTATGGACGAACTGATTAAAGATGCTCTATGACAGGTTACTTCACAAATAAGATGCTCTTTAACAATTTAAAAATTCGCAGCTTCCGAAATAGCCGTGAAGCATTGGTTGAGTTCAAGTTTCGATGGTAAGAGTAGGTAATATTTCTGCTGGCGTGACGCCAGGTCTAACGACAGGCGATGTGGGCAAAAGTCCAGGTAAAGGGAAGTAGACATTTTCATGTCAGCAATTCCGGATATAACAGGCCAATGAGAATCCTGGACACAAAGCACGTAGCTCGTTTCAATCCTTCTTGTATTATTTATGACATTGACAATAAATTACATATAATTTATTGTCGTTTCATGCCTCTCTCTTGTCTTAAATATGTAGCTTATATGTAAATACTCTTATTAACAAGCTCAGACAAGTCCAAGGATATTTATGTTAATGTTTTAAAATCTCGTGTAATAAAAGATATTTAAAAATAAAAGATCGAACACGAGGCAGTATTTTTGTTAATATTTTCAGATACACTTTAAGCACTAATGTTTTGTGAATCCAAAGTAATGTTAATTCCATGTTTAAGTTATGTTAATTCCTTTAATAAACAAATCAATGGAATAGTTTTTCCATATAAATACAAATAATTTCAGGTATTGTTTGTTACATACTTTAAACGAACCTTTGCCTACGGAATAAACTTGTAAAAAACACATTATCACATGTACACTAAGCTTCTGCAAATGATGTATGGTAGAAACCAAACGTCCATAAAACTAATCTTCTAAAACGAGCAAACACGATTTATGTTAGAATATACCCCGAATATGAAAATAGCTTTTGTCAAGAAATAGCCTTTGAGTAAGATTTTAATTCCCAATGCTATTTTTCATATAGAAAAGCTGAGTTAAAAACTTTGAAGCAAATTTGCATGCAAAAAATATCAACTGGAGATTTTTTGTTTATAAAATATTTAAAAAGCTACACTCAAGAGCGGACTTGCAATATCCGCTACGAGTCCAGTGGGAAAGAATTATATAAAAGTCAACAAGAAACCGCTTTAGATAGGACTGGTTTAGAAACCGTTTTAAGCTTTTCAGATTTAAGTACAAGACAGCAATACGACACAGAAGAGATTTTTTAATATACTTCATATGTATATGGTTGAATTTTTAATTAATGATACTTAGGTGAAATCCAACGTGGCTACATCACTGAAAATGATTGGTACCACGCATTTTCCTTGATAATTTGCATATCCGATAGTTTAAGATAGTTTACGATTTATAAGATTAGCCGACCACTAAATCCAGCTAAAGGCCTAAATTCCTGTGGGAATGATGTCGATCACCTAAGGCTTCGTGATATTGCATTGCAGTAAGCGATTCACCGAATTCCGTGTAATAGAAAAGATACTTGAAGAATGTGAAGCTTAAAAATTAATAAACAAATAATAATTTGTTGATTAATGTTTTTGCTCTTTAAATATTTTAAAACCATACTTAAATTATGGAACCTCAGTCAGACGGTTAGACCATTAGATAACGAAAGATTTAGAATTAACAGGCATGTAACTAATTTATTAATTATCTAGATACGATGACATTAGAGAGAGTAGTTTCAATATTTTCTAAAATAATAGCTAACATTGGATCCAAGGCAGCCAGAGCATAAGCTTCAAAACTGATACTAAGAATATTCTAAATCTTATTATGATCAAATTTTAAGATTGCTTTATAATCACTGTTCTACGCGTTTTGTATGTCGTTGTACATTAGGTATATGTATTAAAAAAATTGACCACCAATGAGGATATTCTAGTCCTTAGTCTCCTATATTCCACATGAACAGCTTAGTATCTACTCCAGCTACCGCATTAGACGTTTCCGCTAGACGTCGTTATTCAAAGGAATCTCGTTCTACCGTGAAATGCAATTAGACTTCATAAAACGATTCACTTTTATCTGCATATTTTAGTTCTCATGCATATACAAGTATGCACATAAAAACTCTACTGTTACCGTTCCAGCGGTCACATCGGGCAATATTGTTTGAGTTAGGTTTTAAACAGGTCTTAAAATATTTCTAATAAATGTGGATGCTAAAACGACATTACGATTAGTTTCTGATTTTTGTGTTGTCGTACACGGAAACGATGCTATCGTAGTTGCACAAATCACTGTCACAGAGTGTCCACCAGTAGTTGTAGAGGGGCTCACGCACACAACCGCGCCACAAGTAACCTTCACTTCTGATAGCTTTAACTGCGCATATTTCATCCGGAGAGCACACTTGACTTGGAAGTAAAGCGCTGAAAAAATCAAAGTATATGTAGCTATAGTAGCCAGAGACCGAAAACATAAAAACCATACATACAAGAAGCTTATTTTTGTATAGATTTAAAAATATCAATGTTCGTGTGAATAATCATTACCAAAAATGAACGTTTAGTCAAATAGGGCATCGGACTGAAATTAGCAATTGTGTAAAATTTTGAAAAATTGTTCAATAGATATAAAAAAATAAAGGGTACATACATGTTACCATCCAAACAATTCAAATCGGCAACCATATCTCCTGTGTTAGCAGATACATTAACTTCACATCTCAAGCATGACATATCTTTAAAAATGGATCCCCGGAATCGTTTTGCATGTGATAGTTCAATAACATTTTCTATCCAATCTGTTTTATCCGAAAATATGTATGGCATTTCGGTGATAGAGATGTAGTTGCAGAGATTGCAGGCACATACGAACAGCGTTAGATTGTGATTTACGTTGAAACACCCGCGGTCGATTACTCCGAAAGGCGTGTGTTGTGAATAGCACAGATCATCCTGACGTTCGCAAACCACTGATGGTACGCTGTTGCATAAGACAATAATTATTATATGCAATTTTATATTTATTATAAGGTATAATTTAAAACAAAATCTTCGTTGTATGTGATAACTGTGTACATGGTATACATGCTTAATTAACTTACAATTTGAATTTAGGATCACTGCATTCTTCATTTATAATATTATCACAAGCTATACAAGTTCTTCTAAAATTATTCCCATCAAATGTAGAAGCTTTCACGACAAAAAATGCATCAGGCTCACGCTCTGTAACTTGTGCATTTTTTTCTTGCCTTGACCCAATATTTTTTGGTACACTTAATAAATGCTCATCAGTTTTGTTACGTCTAGTAAGCTTATAACTGTCATGAACAGTTTTATTTTTCAAAAATTTCAATGCAAATTTTGTGCTTATATAATAATTTCTTTCAAATGTATCGTTAGAATAAGGTTTTGGTGACGTTCTGAAAATATTGGGTAGCGGATCAAAATTATTCGTTTTACTTACAATCACAGTGGTCGTTGTCAATTTATTACGGCCTAACAATTCCATAACATTATCTAGAAGAAAGGAAATCAGGTTATCATGAGGTTCATCTTTAGTAACCTGATTAAATTGATCTTCAGAATTTTCCTCCATTTTTAATCGGAACAATGAAGGAGGTGTTCTGGAAATATTTATATCTCTTTGGTAACTTTTTATATTTTTAGTAACCAATAATAGTAAAATTATATCAAGCGTTTGCATTATACTGCTGTCAATAAAGATGAAGTCGGCCAAATAAAGGCTTGTCATATTTGTTTTTTTAATTTGTTGTATCGTTTTACAATACACGCTTATGGGCAGAAGCAACGCAAATAAAGTATTTTATTGAAATAAGATTATCAACAAGAGATTTATGTAAATGTCAAATTTTGACCTTTTACTATATGCGATTGAAGTGAGTGTAGTTCTAAAATCTTTGGAAATTAGTTTACTATAAAACGTTTCATTATTGCAAAATGATCCGGAACAAATGTAATATATTGAATTATAAATTGGGTTGTTTATACATCCCCGCGATACGTAATCGTTTGCTCCATCAACATTCACGTAGCAAAGTTGGTCTGGTTCACAAACAATGGAATTGACTCTGAAATAACACAATAGTTATACTTTTCAGCAACACAAATACTAAACAATGAAAGCGTAGATGTTTTAGTATGCAACACACTTTTTACCAATTTTACACATTTTATCATTTGTTTCGTTGTTCCCCTTTGTCTCGCAAACTTTGCATAATAAGTCTATGGCGGCGAAAGAATGTAAGCGTTTGTTATCATAGTTCCAATCATCAATATTTCTATAGTCATAATATGATGAGTCGTTATAAGGTTTATCATTACAAAGTGGACAATTGCATACATGGGTTCTATTTAGTAAACTCGGCAACGTACAGCTTCGTCTTATATATGTCGGATGTATTTCAGTTAGGCATGTTTCCTTACTTGCACATGTTTTAATATAAGGCCTGTAATTAAACATATATTGTTTTATAATAACGAAATTTTTATTTCAACGCATTACGTAAAAGTTGGTAAAATAAAATGGTTCACAATTTAATATACCTACATACGAGGCAGTCAATTAAAAATAAATTACAAGTAACCAATACTTTACTTCGTTTTAATATATTAGTGGACTGACTATTTTTTTAATGATTAATATTGTGCATATATTCATCACAATGTTTAGAAATAAGTATGTTAAACTATAGAAAAAAGGAAAAAAATGATGAACATGATAAAACCATGAAGTAGAATTTCTGCAATGTAGTTAAATAATCATTAGGCACATACGATTTTACTTTATAGCAGTTTTCGCGTCTTTTAGAGTTTTCATTTCCGAAACATGAAAGGCAACGAATTTTGTTATCTAAAATCCTGTTATTCTCAACTTCCTGTTCCCGCCAATTTGTCGTTCCATTCTTAACGCCGTCCTTATCAAACTTTCCATTAAATTTTGAATTTTGTACAATAAGTTCGCTGACATCATTATCCTCAAATTTTTCATCATCTATAGTAATAGCGG
This sequence comes from Aspitha aspitha aspitha, assembly GCA_018246895.1. Classification (NCBI taxonomy): domain Eukaryota; kingdom Metazoa; phylum Arthropoda; class Insecta; order Lepidoptera; family Hesperiidae; genus Aspitha; species Aspitha aspitha. The sequence continues at coordinate 20,746 of DWGJ01000433.1, forward strand.
TTGTAATTACGGTTTCGGACGGACTTTTACGAAAATTGTGTATAAGTTGAAGTCTTGATGCAATTTTCTCTTGTACCTCATTATTGCCTGTGTCTCCTTTAATGCTGTGAAATAATGTTACTAATACCAGAAAACTGAGAAAATTTGGCTTACGCGTCATTTTCTGTTGTCATTTTTCTGTGACAAGGCTATTCTTTGTGGAAACAGATAATATTTAAACAGACCTAGAATAATCATATTCCGCAACCGTTTTTTTTTATTTGTGTGTTGTGTAAATGAATACAAATTATAACAACGAAAACCCTTTGAATTTCTTAATAATAATAAATATTTTTAAGTCAAGTTTATACTTTCTGCAAACATTAAAAAAGTCGCAACAGCATGTTGCTTAACAATTAAGCGCGAACTAATTTCCAAAGTCAAGTTATTTGTTTCAGCGAACGATTTATTGTTCTCTTCAACGAGAAACTTCAGGAGTAAGTATCCGTTTTCCGATATAATTCTACTTAATTTAACTTCTCCGCATTCTTTAGGAGTAAAGCGCAAATGATGAAATTTTGTTTTTAAGTCTTTAATGAAATTATGAAAGTATCATAATCATAACTTTATTAAACAATAAATATGATAGGGTGGATCAAAATTATCAGGTTATTGCTGACGGTATTGTGTTGTAAGGTGCGACGAACTCTTACGGTCTGTAAGTGATACAAAAGGATGTAGAATTTAACACCTACAACTATTGCATCGTAAAATTACTGTGTAATAAATATTTGAGACATCCTTAAATAGTACGTTTTGAACTTTGTGAATTGTTTCAATAGTAGCAGTATTAAGAAGTACCATATATTAAACGATATTATTCGATAAGGATTACGCTGTCCAAGGACGTAAAGACACAATAGACAAAATATGTTAAGGCGACCAAATGTTTTCAATTTAAGACATAATTCGCAAGAAACAAAAGGAAAACTCCCATCAGCAACATTGTTTAATTCCTCGACTATCCATCGGCCTTCCATTGTCTTGGTACAAAGCAAAGGCTTGTAAATCTTCATCCGTTATTTAACGTCGCATAAAATCGGTGACCGGTTCACGCAACCGTGCATCCTTCAGCCCGCCAGAGTAGCTTATATCTTTTTTTATTCATTTTCCATCCATTGTACACTCTTTTTATTACCTGTAATTTAATACATTTACTGAATCACTGTGGACAATGCGCTGCAGTTTATGGTTTCATTTAAAAACTGCACCACACAGTTTTGCATGCGTAAGTGCTTATCGTGTTATTTGTGACACTCATCCCGTTATTTATTTCAACAGTCCATATCATCGATAGTTTAGTTACCTGCATTGCCAGGAAACGCTCTTAGTCAGCCAATCGTAAATTACTTTTTCGAATTAATCAAACCTAACTGAATATTTGAAGTTAGACAGAGTTAGCAGCAAGTTTCAGTGCGATCCCATAATCTTAGTGTTTTATTGAGTCACTTTTATAAATCATAAGAACCCTAACACCCTTATTAAGAATTCATTTTCTATTGCAATACTGAAAATCCTCCTCACTAAGACTTTCAGAATATAAAAAAAAAACCAAAATCTTGTCAAATATTGGGGTCCCGTTCGCTAAAAGTCAACGCAAGATTTTTTCCAACATAAAATTTTCAATAAGGCTGGATTTTAATCCTGATCCGTGGTTTTTTTTAAAGAGCGTCCCCATTTTCTCTCGAGGTTAAAAATGTAAATCCTCTTTCACGCCCGAGGTTTTGAAATTAAGCCTTTTGTAATGAAGTGCCTACTTAGTCATGTTTTTGTTTTGTTACTGGATCCCGGGCAACGTAGTTTCTTGTACATTAGTGTACGGATTTTGTTTTGTACAACAAATTTTTGCCCGTCGAAAGCAAACGATTTAATTATTTTGACCTAAAAAGAAGGAAAGAAGGAAGACATTTTTGTAAAGCAAAGTTCGTGTTTGTTTTCAATTAGTCTTCATACCGAACCTTCAGGAATCTCCTCTCATAATGAAAGGAGAAGGATATCGATTGATTCATTAACAATTATTAATATCCATTAATTCATTGAGAATTATTAATACCCAAGAACAAGGAATAATGTTAAGCACAGTTAGCTTATCAACGGCCACACGATATTTGTTAATCATTGAAGCATTCTATATGTTGCATATTAGAGATTCTCTTTGATGTCACAGATTTACATGTGGCATATTAATTGGCTACCGATTAGCTCGGTCATCGTAAGAGCTAAGATCAAATATATGTATGTAAATGTGTTATAGTCACTGATATTGAGGGATTTCGGTAATAGAATTGTAGATATTTATACCTTATGATTGCTAGTGTAAAGAAACTGTAATTCTCTTAAACTTATTAGGTAATTACTTATTCGATAGAGTGTATACTCGTATATACCCATACTATGGGAGGGTGGAATGTATCTTAACTCTGCCCACAATTGAGACACTTCTAATAAAATTATTATCTTATGTAACATTTGCAGTTTTCGTCTTCGCTCACTAAAGGAAGACATTGTCGCCGCTACTCTTGATTGCGGTTCTTAGTACGTACAGGATAGGCGTAATTGTGCCGGATTTTTTAACTCGGTTTTAGTCAATACTTGGCTGAGCGCTTACAGCGCATTGTCATGAGAAATTTTTGCCTCGGGTTATACATGAGACTCTTGATTTTGCGTTATAAGGTTCGCATAAAATTCAGAACAGCCATAAACTTTCGACTGGCGCGGCTTCTTAAATATCACAAAATATGTGTACATACAATGTTTATGAATTAGGAGTGAGGTTCCAATACGTATAGAATCGGAGTGGTGAATTAACACCGTCTGCTGTTTATACAATATACATATTTATAGACATACCTACCAATTATATCCATACCGAAATTATTGGCAAATCTGAAGTACCTACCTATCATTATCATTTGATGATTGTCTAATTATCTAAGCGTGAATGTGTAATTAATTCGATGCCTACCATATTAAATTGGTATGAGTAATTATTATGCACTAATTACATCTACGTATGATCTTGTTTGTATATTTAACAATTAGTTAGTTGAACCTAAGTCTTTCACAGACAATTTATACATCAAATGTCGTAAAGATTTTGTAGACATTCCGGCACATTTTTTAAATGTATTGTTCTAAACCAATGACATTTTTAAACCAATAAAATCCATGACAGTTTCGCCATTACGCACTATATTAATATAAATTTTTACGTCTGAATATGAGGAGTGAAAGAGATATTTGAGAACCTACAAACCCGACAACAACCTAAATATAAAGCTACTCCACAAATCACAGATCTTTATCGGTTCACTCATCTAAACAGTCACGCGAGTATGACGTCAAAAATTCCGAAGTCAGTGAGTGACCAGTGAACTCGGATATCGCCACTGTAGGTCCGCGCCTCGGATAAAGTTACTACGATGTAACCACTGATTTCAAAGTAACGAGGAGTCACTAAAGAATTTTATTTTATTAGTGCATATTTATATTTATTTTAAGGAATAGGAATTTACGGAATCAATAAATGCGGATACCCTTACGGTATAGGCCCCAGGTCTAGAATTTACATTATTTGCTTGATAGATCTCACAAAATTGATGTGTTTTGTAACGGTTACTAAAGTTTCAATAATTAATAATCAAATTAATATCAGCTAAGTTGATCATTGGCTGAAATGTAATAAGTGGATAGTTCATTACAATGTCTATCCAACAAAAATATTGTAAAAAGATTTACGAAATCGTAATCCAAAAATAGTCTTTTATTCTATAAATGTTATATTGAAGCTGCTTTCCTTAACTTTAAATATGCTCTCCGCTACTTTTTTTCCCGACAAGGAGCTGCCATGTAATCTGATCTCATGGACAGCGTCTACACTCCATTGCTTCTCAGCCTGTTCCACTCGTTTCTCATACTCTTGACATACGTACTTACTTTTCAATATTGTTGCTTCTATCTGCGATGTTGTTTTGTTTTAGAGTTCTGTTAACGATTGTATGCTATTTAGATGGACATCAGCGTACTTATTATCTTAATATATAAAAATGAATGTTTGTCTTTATAGAAGTCCTTTATAGAATCGTAAACTATGCATCGGATTATGTGATGATATTTAGCAAAGATGTTGTGCATGAGCCCGCGAAGGTTTCCGAGTTGGTACGACCAACTTTCGACAGATGGCGCCACTGTCATTCCAATGAATTTATTTTAGTTGGTGGCGTATAAACGCGCGCATGGTACAGCTAGTACATAAAAATTCTTGTGTCAATTTAACAGGTTGATGTGTGGACAAAAATATCGAGTAGGGTCATATAGCACATAAACGGTTAATATGTTACTCGTGTTAATTTCCAAATAGATACATAGATAGATAAGTGATCTTACACTTAGATGTAGAACAATCATTTTCTTTATATAAATATTTATCCTGGATGGGAAACGAACCCACAATCCTCTGCTTAGCGGTCAATTTCACTGTCTGAATAACCATTTTTGCATAATGGACATGGGTAAAAAAATGTAACGACGTCATCGTAAAAAAAGTCATGTTATTGTTTACTTACAAGATTATTTCTTTTGCGTCCTCCCCACTTTGATAGTACATAAACAATACTAAGCAGGGTGATTAATCATGTATGCGTGCCAATTCCGTCCATGCTCGTGATACATAATGACTGGCACAATACAAACAACACGGGGGCACAATCATTAACTAATTGGTAATTCCGGTGAAGCTGGCCTGATCCAGTTAAATCGAGAGTTGCATATTGAGAGACAATCACGTACCTTTTTCATTGCCATCGGTAGGGGACATGATGTTTAATAGGCACTTGATTGTACTATTACTACATCTTATTTGTATTGTGTAAGTCATAAAACCCAAAAGCAAAGTACTTGATATAACTTGCCATAACAGCGAAGAAATAGAGATTCGGGGCGAGGAGCCATTACTCTAAGGCGAGTGAAGATTGCCAACTCTAAATTATAACCAGTTCATTGTCAAAATTATTAATGGGCATCTGCTATATAAATCTTATATCTATATGTGTATGCAGACTCAAAACGTTGACTGCAGCTGAGCACAAAATGCCTAATTGTATGGAACAATCAGTGAGACAATTAGTGAAGCCGCGCATTTGATTGCGTGAGATTGGCTCGGGTGAAGCTGTGGGGAATTCTTTGTGGATTATGCGAGCCGAGTGCGCTCGCCACATTGCCTCATTGAGGCAGATAAAAAAGTTGAAAGGGATTGCCTCGTAGCGATAGGTTATGTGTAAAAATGTTTAATTATATACGCCTGGAGAATTATTTTCGTCAAGAACTTTCATTTTCAAATTCAAATTCAAATATTTATTTGAATTTGAATTTGTTAATGAAATGAAATATATTTATTTTGCAAATTAATAATATTATACAAGTAGTGCAAGCAACAAGAAATATTAACAATGTCTTTGATACACCTTAGACAACGATAGCGGAAATATTTTTTACATGCAATTAATGAATTCACTTTTTTAAACTTAAATTTTGAATAAACTCTCTTGCTGAGTGATGAATTGATTGCTGAAAGATGATGCAAATGAAGTTTATACCAGACTACTTGTTCAATGGCAATTTGAATGTTTATTAATTGCGGTAGCTTCCGAAAATATTTCAGAAATTATTTAAAATGTCAAAAATTTTATGTAAGCCTAGATAGCAGTGAAATTATTTGTATTTTTTTTGACATCAGCACCAATACCAAATTGACATTAAATTCGTCGTCACAGACACCAAACTTCGAAAATGTTATATTTTCCACTCCATTAGCTAGTACGGTCCCAGACCACTAATTCGACCGCAGACAAAAATTAATTAATTCTCATAAATTCTTGCACTATGAAAGTATTCGCTCCCGGCCAGCCGATACTCCAAATACTTCATTGCAAAATTAATGGATTCAGACTCTAGAGATTGAACTTAATATAAATGTAATAATCTGCACAATTTATTTCTGTAGCTTGTATTGTGTCTGGAAATGGTCTATATTATTACAGGCAAATTGAAATTGATGCTCAATTTGACAGTCAATAAATCGTGTTCTATGTAATAACGATTTTATGAAAATAATTGTATAGGTATAGTTATTAGTAATTTACACTTCACAAGTAATTTAGGCCTAAACTTAGGTGTTATATACTTTACAAAGTAATTATTTGAAGCTTTTTCCATTTTCGATACTTGACCAATCGTGTCGTTTTGAAAAAGATTAAGTTTTGAAAACCTTTGCAATTGACTTAGCTGTAAAAAATGATACATAATTGAAAAGTTCATTAAAAAGGCATCTGATTGAAAACATTTCCGGAAACGTTTTGAAGGTGTTAAAAATTCGCCAACTGGCGGCACAAATAAAACGATTGCGAGCCACCGATTGATTCCATAGGTACCCTATCTATAGGCTACGAGCGACCGAGCTGACCCTTTTCATTCATTAATTAATCCGAAATGCACGGAACTCTGAAATAATAGGTCTCTTAAACCGATTACTCACGTGGAAGCGTCAATCGGTCTCGTAACAGATGTCAATTACCCACTGTTCGTACGAACGAAACGTACGAAAATGCGCCGCGAACGAATACATTCTGAAATCGTATTGAAACTGATCTCGCTCGCGCTTATAATCGTTTTAATGAATGAATGAATTAGATAACTATTGTTTGCACTTGGCACTTAGCAATTTCTATGTCAATGTATTGTGTTATTATGAAAATGGAAATAAAAGTTATAAACAGTGATTTAATCCGTTTATAAATTTACTTTAATAAAACATTGACCGCCCATATTGTTCTTGGTTAGTCAAATGTCATATTTATTCTGCTTTTTGCTTCTCATTGTGTTATAAAACGATTATAAGTAGGTATCAGTCTTATTCCTTTTTGTTGTTTCCCTGTTGTTTCTGTCCATTCCTCTCCCTATGAAAAGATCAAAGATCTCAACGAAATAGGTACAATCTTTGGAGAAAATAAAGATTCCTTCAATATTTCACATTGTATTGTGGAGAGAAGCAGTTTTGTGTGTTATAAATTTCAGTTTCAAATCTGTTCAAAGTACCTAGACAATCGCGTGAATTTTTCCTATTACTGAGACCTATGTAAATCTTATTGTCTATATTATATTTGCAACTGACCACGAGGTCGAACGCTAAGCATGGTTTCATTATACCGACGTGAATATTGTGCTCTCTTATTCACACACAGCGTTTTCCAGGCAAAGACGATTATCGTAAAAAATAACGGCTTTCCCTAGATTGCGCTGTTGTTTCATTTTTCGAAACGATCTTTATATGTTGCAAAAATTGGTAAATAAATTAGGTTATTAGAATTATCGTAGATATTGTAGTTTAATATTAACTAAATATTTATGAGGAAATAAATGTTTATAACCAAATTATTATTAAAATAATTGAAAGTATAATTATTGTAATACACGTACCTTTATATTTTATTATTGGCAAGAAAATCAGGAAAAGTACTGATTTTGGAAATCCCTGTCGTAATTTACAAAAAGATAGTCTTTAAGTTCTACCTGACCGTACTTACATTCTAAGACGAGACTATTGTTCACAGTGGACCGATATAAAGGGATACCGGTTATGACTATTACAACTAAGTGTAATTAAATATTCAATTACATATTAATTGACTTATCAAGGGAATCAAATATTAGCGCGGCGAATATGTATCTTGTCGTATTGTGGATACAGTATTGCTTCCGGCAGGATCACCACAACTTTTCATTACCAAAAGTCATATAATCCCTATTGTCTACGAGTATATACGTATTCAGAACTTGTTCCGCACCACCGCTAAGCTCAGTTTCATTAAATACTGGCGCGAATATTGTTAACTCAACTGAGCATGGCTAGATGCTCAGTCTTGCCGCCTACTGCATACAGACACGATTATCGTAAAAATTAATGACTCTACCTGTGCATAATGCAATTGTTTTATTTTCGAATGGCTTCCGTATGTAGACACAGCACTAGCTTAGTTATTTTGATTCCAACTTCTCAATCCGGAACTCTAAGGTTCGAATTCAATGGCACACACTCGAACCTTTTCTGTGGCATATAGTTTTATAATCGCATACCCACTCGGTGTAAGAGTTAAAAAAATGTTAGGAAGCACGCGCCCTTGTTTTAGGTATAGGGTAAATAGCCGGATAGTTTCTCCACTTTTGGTTAACGCTCAGTGAGAAACTATGTAGGTACTTATTAAGAGTAATTCAAAATGTAGGTACACCTGTCGATGATTGTGAATAAGACTGTTCCTCGACCAAATGGGTCAGATACATATTGGGTTAAGTAAAGGGGAAATCAGGAGTCTCCGAAATCGGTGTGTATTTAAAGACAGATATTTCGCACTCAGTGCTCCCTTCTGGTGAAATGCTATCATAATAACCCATTTCTTTAACTATTCATAGACTTGCGTTTGGTTACGACGTCAACTGATAGTGAGGTGCAGTTTAGGATGTAGTACGCTTGCTTATAAAATGCTTATTCACTTGAACCAACCAAAGTTATAAGTATCGACCGAATGTATGATTATGGAAGACAAATGATATTAATTATAAAAGGCTTTTACGATTTTGTTAGACGCCCGTAACGAATATGCCATAAACAAAAATACGAAATATGTTTACAAAAATGGAATACGTGACAGGATTAATGAAACGTACTGTTATGACTGTTGTGGACTAAATTACACGAGCATACTACTTAACACAGTCATGCTTGTTAACGAAATAGCTGCTCTTTGCACATAATGGCGATCATTATCACTTGCATCCGAGATAACTGGTGTCTGGTAAGGGGACGCGTGGTGGATAAAACGACCTTGTACGCTTACGCTATAAGCATTAAGAAAATAATTTGCAAATTATAAAACCTTGGTATATTATCATTATGGTTACTAAGAATTTTTACGCATCTTTAAAATTAGAATACAAGCTATGTCCCGCATTGTTAGCGTAAATTCTAAGGAAATTCGATTTATTTCCTATTTTCCTATATTCGCACTGGAATTTGTTTCGGAAATGAAATATAAGCTATACCTAGCTCTACAAACTCATCTGTTTTTCAGTGAATGTTCTATTAAAATCAGTTACGCCGTTCCAAGTATTACCCCGGAGAAATAGACCGACAGAAAAATACATACGGTAACTACGTGAATTGTTATAAACAGATCGTATCCTTATTAAGATTTAACTCCAAATTAATATCAATAGCATCAGGAGTAGGTGCATTAGGAACAAGAGTACATTAGGTTTACACGAATAGTGGAGAATATAATACATTTGAAAAAAAAATAAAAACATCGTGCTCACTGCAGTACATATTCTCAATTCGTTTGTCGTTCCGTGACAAAGGCTTTGCTAACGCTTGCAGATAATTAACGGAACCCAAAGAACAGTCAATATGCAGTACAATAAGAAATGGACAGACATTTGACCCGCTGAATACTAAGCAGCCTTTGTGAGGTACAAAACAAAGGGAAAATTGATGCTTTAAGAGATGGAAAAGGCTTCAAGTACGTGGGAAATGCTTTGTTACGTTAACACGTTGATATGAGTGCCCATTGGGATGTACGATATTTTTCTTACATTTGCATTTACGTTACGCATACAGACAATTTAAATGCCTCGGAATAATTCTCTATTTATTTAAAAACCTGCTGTAACTAAGTATCGAGCTGTAATACAGCGGTTCCAAAACTGTGCACCCGGTGCCCTGGTGCGCCGTAGAAAGTAAAGAGGGCGCCATTATATTTTATTTACTTTTCGTCGTAAATATCCAAAGTTTTTTGACATATAAAGACAAATATCATATTGTGCATATTTTAATTTTTGCGTCTGCCTACCTAGTACATATGATAAATTGATATGTATTTCAACTAAGTAGCTAAGGGGTGACGAGACGAAATATGTAGTGCTCAAAGTGCGCTGCGAACGGAGATAGTTTAGGAACCACTGCTGTAATTAATAAAAAACGCTAT
>DWGJ01000434.1:0-30784 GCA_018246895.1 Aspitha aspitha aspitha
TATGTTTATCAGCTGTCCGGTCACCATAACACAGGCATTAAATTGCCTAATTTGGGATCAGGCAGCCATGTGTGGAAATGTCCCCAGTTATTTATTTAAAAAAAGTTCAGCGTTTATTAGACAATTAAAATAAATTTTTAAACTCATGTTAAATCACTTAATATCCGTATTACCGCATCTGTAACTGTTGTAAAGCTCATTAGTTAAGTAGACGAGATTAAAATGTCATAAAATTGGTTTTAGACAGCTATCTGAGGATGCCATACGTATGCTTTACCATTAAACTGAAGACGTACCTATCATAACTTTCTGTATCGTAAGTGAAACGTATTGCTAGCTAAATATATTTTTAATATTAGAGTTGTTGTGTTCATAGGGCCTCGGGCATTAGCGCTACATGGATTCACTGGGATTGATTACATTTCCTTCTCGGAAACGGAATAGATACAATCAGAAATAACGCAGAAATGTCAGAAAATAAACAAATACGACTGTTATCTTCAAAACCGCAAAAATGTTTCCCCTTCTGTTAGATATCAATTCTATGAAAATAAAAATGGCAGTGTATATAAACGATGAAGAGCCTTAACAAACTTTTTTCGCCTCTTATATTTACATCAAAGTCGTCAAACACCTTGAATAATTTGAATTTTTCGTCAACATTCATCGATAATAAATTTCAAGTGCTACTTACTGGTTTTGAATCTGAAATATACAATCCAACTGAGGATTATTTTATTAGATTTATACGGTAACCCGTCGATGTGTTTATGGCGGCTCCACCGGGTAGAGGCATCGCGTAGGCGTTTAATTTACTGCGACCATCGCATAGGAGCTGTATTTCCAACTGGAAGGAATCTAGAATTATTACGAAAATAAAAAAAATATCCAAAAATTTTTAGTGTATGTAATTATAGGCTAAATTATTACAATACTTATTACACTTATTATTGTATGTCGTCGAGAAAATAGTGTTGTATTGGGATATCAAAGTATGAAACATGGTCGTACAATTTATATTCGAATTTGCTGCTTACTTGTTTTAAGTCGGGGTGCATATTTTAAAATAACATTATATTATAGCAATGAGTTGCCGATGGGTTTATAGCAACATCGGTGCGCACGGGCATCCGTGTAGGCGATTGATTTACTGCGATCGATCGAATCGCCCGCAATATATTTATATGATCGCCACATAAGGATGCATGGAATAGAGAATAAGTATCACATTAATAGAATTACTACGAGTATTTTACATTATTCCCCTATATATCTTATTAATTATCTTACAAAATATCGTATATAAATAACCGCTATGGATTTATATGTGCTGCACTTCACATCGTTTCTCTAGAGAACATGAGTTGTCACATCAAGTTTGTTTAATAATAAATAAATATTTTTCAAGAAGATTAAGATTAAGTGAAGATTAAGTGCATCATGCAGGCAGAACTATTAAACCCAAGATTGGAGTCCTCGGATTGGGAGACTGCATTTAAAACCACTAGAAACTATTGAATAATATTTTGAATAATATGATTTTAGGTATAGAAACCAGTAATTATACATATAAATATACATACCTCACGATCTGACGGCATTCTACTCCTCTCGCCTTGCAGCCTGAAGTCGGGTTCCGTGAAGCGATTAGCATCTGCTCCCCGACCTTGTACACAAGAGCCAATTCGGGATATGCACGACACTGTCTACTGGCGACTACAAATGCGGTTTGAAACAATGAAACTTTCTTCAGCTCAAGTGTTTAGTTCTTTTTTCGACATATTGTGGAAAGGTTATACACTCTTTTTTTATGCTTACCTGCATTGGGCATATTGGTTAAAAGAGTAGGAGATTGTAAACGTTAATTTAAATTAATTAAAATTACGTAAATTGCTTTACATAAAATTAAAAATATGTAGTAATTCGTTCGTAAAGAACGTATTTTTAGTATTTTTCTCCCCTCAATTGCTGCATGAAAGTGAATGTCGATCAGCTTTCAAACGTGATTTTCCAATCCAATCAGCTTGCCTCAAAGTCCGTTCAAGCGCTAAAACTTCCAACCAAAAAAGTTCTATCCAATAAAAGTTGTTCTACATCCAATATAAATCGCACTTTCCCAAACTTCTTCTATAAAATTTATCTCGAACATGAATTGAAAAGTGCGGTCTAAATGAGTCATAGCCCGTACATCATTTTTAAGTACAATATCAGACAGAAAATTGGAATAGTGAATAAGCATTGAAAATTAAGAAACACTTTTACTGTAATGAAGGAAAGGGGACGCCATTAAAATAGTGGCACATAAATAATTCAGGCGTGGGTTTGGCGTCGTTTCAAGACATTTCCACATTAAATTTCATGAGAGGTTCATTTTTCCGGTGAAAGACGCGTGCGCTCGTGCGCGCTGTTCGAACTAAGTCGTCCATGTTAGAAGTAATTGGCCATTTTGTCAGATTGCTAGGCGTATTGGCTGCATACAAATCTGTAGTAAAAACGAACGCCTTCTTACTTCCTACTTAAATAAACGACGTTTATTTTTTATCATTGACTCGTTATAAAAATTTGCGTAAATTGGCAGTCGCTATTTACGCTACACTGCGCTATAAATATTTAAATGCATTCATACTTTATTCCAGAACCATCGGTTTTAAATTGTACTTCGCTAAAAATATTAATAAACAAATCTCTTCTTTATATTTTCGTGCATTTGAGGATTGCGAAGGTATGACTGTCGTGACTATTTGTATCATACACTTGCAGCGTTTTCTCTAAAACAATAGTATATGTAGGTGCTGAATTTATAAACAGTGAATGTAAAATATTCTCTACTATACAAACCTCTGTTCTTATGGATTCTGATGGCAATGAAAGCAACTGTCAGTTGTAATATCTTTTATATTTCGTTTGTAGTAATATATGTTAATAATAAAAAATAATGGTACATTTGTCATTGAATTACAATTTGTATTACAATTACTCTCAATTTGAATTACAGATAGTCTGCAGTAAATATTTGTAAAACAATGCACTCCTACGTAGTAACATGAAATTATTTAATTGACACAAAATGGAAAAGCATGTAATTTTAAACAAGATATTCAGTTTTTAATTGAAACCAATCCGCACAAAACATAACGTAGATACTAATTAACTCGTTTGAATACGAACAAGGCACAGTTATTGTTTCCACAACAACATTGTAGATAGGTTAAGTTGTTAACGACGAAAAAATGATAAAAGTCCCTTTGAATTATTTACACAAACAACCAACAATGCGCAATTCTCGAACCGTTCTGTCTTGAGTATTTCTAGTCGTGGAAGAAATCGTATTTGTTCGTTTTCTGTCGTCGCCTTAGCCGCCGGGAACGCTGACGGGAGACCACTTGGTTCATTTTTATTTTTACATCGTAAAGCAAAGTCTACGACTTATGAACGTTGATTTATATGTTAATGGTATATCAACACTCAAAATTGGATCAACTTTCAGGTCACGATTCGTTCGAGACAATCGGAATTTTACTCTCGTTTCCAAACTCCCTATGAACTCGCTCGAGTTAAATGACAACGTGGCAAGGACGATCAATCACATCGCCATCAAAATATGAAGTTGACACAAAGTGGATGAGAAAATGATTGATGCACGCCACTTCCGTAAGCCCCGACAATGGACGTTACTAAACTCATAATTGAATTAACCTCTACTTATTGTGCAAACATTCGCCTGAGTAAACGAACTTGCGAATAAGGTAGGTATGCTTACTCTAATTAGAAAAGGTAACATTACTTACTTTAAAAATATTCTAGACATTATCGAAAATAACCAAGTGAGCTTTTCATATTATACAAATTATTACTGGAAGTACCATTTATAGAGTTTAAAGAAAAGTACCTCCAGTGCAGTGCAGTAGTTCACAAACATAAATTAGGATTATTCAAAATAAGTGTAATCGGCCACTTTGTAGACAAGCATATTGGTACTCGTACATGTATACTAGACTGCACCTCGTTTACCATCAGCTGAGCTTGTAATCCACCGCAAGCGTATTATACCTATGGTAAAAAAATCACGACCATTGCTTGCGATAAGATTCGACGGTTATAGCAGAATAAATAAATAAAAAAATTATATCCTTTCATATTTGATTTCAAACCGGGAATCTGTGATGAACTGACAGTATTACTTCAAAGGAAAGGAAATTCTAGCTTTCAATCCAATTTATCACGACACTGCAATAGAGATTTTCTTCGATATCAATATACATAGTTTGCAGACATCATTTCGCGGAATCATAAATGTAATTACTTGCTTTTTAAGGAACGAAATAGAAATTGTTATACACCTCATAATAATAATTATATATTAATATCACGAAAGGATTCTTCGCGGTATCTACCTAAAGTTCGAATATACAAGTGTTTATCACTTAATAAATATATCGTAGCAGTATTTGCATTCCGGTTTGGAAGCTTCAATGTCTGCAAAAAGAACCGACGACGGTAGCATTGCTTACCCTAGATTCTAATCGAATTGTAGTTTAATAGTCAAATTATGTTGTCACGAATGTCCTTGTCTTGTTCGATTCCTTCACATTTTACTTGGAACTTTCCCAATCTTTGTCTTACGGCGTCAAGACAAAAATAAAGCTGAATTTCATTATTTTACAGCATATGCAGTGGATAACAATGTATTCTAGTTATTATAAAATGGCGCATGTGAACTTAAAATTACTCTTGTGTTATAATTAACCTCTAATATTTTGTAAGGTAAAAATACATCAAATGAAATTTTTAAAAATTAATAGGATTGTACCAAAAATATCTGCTGAGAGCACCCGAGCTAGTTAAACTGTCTACCTGTATTTTGTGACCTAGTACAAATATTATTCCGCGGGGTCCCGCATGGTGCATATGTTATTACTGTGAAGGTATATTTAATAGATAAGGTGTCCGTCAGCCAGACAGCACGTGCAAGTCACGGAACTAATGAACGTCGCTAGGTTTCGCGAAATAGTGCCGTGATTTCGCAACTCTGGTTTGTTACACTTGCGACGACGTCAGTTAACTAGATTTTGTCTTTGCCTTAGAAGTAAGGTACGTAACGGTATTTAAATCAATTTAGTTTGTAAAATCTTGTGTCCGGTCTGAAATAGCAAGTTTTTTACAAACA
The DNA here is from genome assembly GCA_018246895.1 of Aspitha aspitha aspitha. Lineage (NCBI taxonomy): Eukaryota > Metazoa > Arthropoda > Insecta > Lepidoptera > Hesperiidae > Aspitha > Aspitha aspitha. The sequence continues at coordinate 5,168 of DWGJ01000434.1, forward strand.
CATACAAACCGTAATGCACGGGTATGAACATTGTTGATACGTTCTAGTAGGCACAGTAGTCCGTATTGTGTTAGTTTCCGTCATTGATACGGTCCTAGCTCGGTTATGGTATGATACAGTGCAGTGGGCAGAGTCCTTTAGAACTCCTTGCAACTGTTAAATATTTATGTCTAATTTCAAGTAAGCGTATTTTGTATTGTGAATTGTCTCAATTGCAATTATTTATTTTCAATTATAAGTCACAAATTTAAAGAGCATAATAGAAACTGCAACGTGCTTAGCTTTCCACAAGAGTAGAATTGTTAACGAATAAACGTTTTTGTTTTAATTCTTATGTTGTTGCACTATTGGAAATGGGTCTATTTGCTAGTAATTGCAAAGACAACTTCAAAGGATAAGAAAGTGGTCCCGGAAACCACATCCCCGTAATATGGTTGTGTAGCGATAATTATGTTCCCGTGTAGTGCGCCTGACAAGGGTGTGCATGTTACGACGGTGACTACCTACTTGTCATAAAATCGCCTTGTTCCTGGCAAGGAATGACAAAGCTGACCTGATTTTCCCCCAACTTTGGATTGCCTTTAGCTGGGTGCGACCCTTTCAAACCCGTAATTACATTACTTTACCTATGTGCGCTGTTAGAATTTGCACCAACTCAGGTATTCGATTACATCATGCTGTACCACGTGTTGTGCTAAAGCAGGTTCTTTAATAAAAAGTTTCCCAAAATTTTCCTAATTTCGTATATGACGCTTCTTCGCAAACTTGGAGAATTCTTGTACCTACTTGTTTATTTAGAATGGACGTAAGACAACGCGGCCAACTTCTTCCATAGAATTGGCTTTTGAGTCTGTTTGTTTTATATAGCTCTCGCAATCTTCGATATGAAAGCCAATTTGTAGCCAAGCAAATACATATAAGCCATGATGGACACAATTTTTTTCATTCTGCTGGTTTAATTTCATTCTCTTGACAGTTGCCTATTGAGTTTCGTGATTTGCGAGTAGGTATATTAACAGCAATTATAAAGCTATTTATTAATTGTTTTGTAGGGATAGCATCGTCCCAGTTATCATCAGTTATAAAACGACCGCTCTTTACAAATAAAACGATCCTACATGTAATTATAGTTACAGTTAATAGAACATAAAAGGAAGTCGTGAATGTATTAAATTGAACAAATTTTATAATGACAAAATTAAACTCTTATTTTTCGAATTGACAGCACGACTCAACAAGGTAATAAATTTATTGAACGTTTGAAGCTACCTCTTAATTTGAAACGTGTCAACATAAACCATTTGATTTCATTACATTATGCGCAGTGATATGTCTGTTTGTAGACCGCTTATAAGCTTTGTACATTGCTCGCAAATATATTGATTATATTACAATTATCTACAAAGTTACAATAAAATTATTACACACATGTTGTATAACACTATGGAATTGTTAATTACATAGTATTTTTCAAATTATGCTTAAGAATTTTTATTATTTATAACATGTATCAATCCTTTGTATTTTGTATTCTTAAATAATATGGGACTGTAATATTTGGAACACGACATGTGATACATGAATTAATTTTTTCCATATGTGCTAACATGGATAGTTTCCATTATCGCATGGTCACAGTAAGAATGATATTCATACATATTCCATACATGACTTTCCAGGAGTGTTGATTTGGTTATAATGAAAGAAAGAAACTCTTTATTTTGTTATCTGCATTCACATAACATTTTTGTTTACCCGCTGGAGTAGTACAAAAAGTCTATATTCGCTTCGCTAACGGTATCGCGGCCGTTTAAGTGGATTCATTAGTCCAGGTGACTTGCATTCTAGTAAGCCGTATGTCACTGGTCGCACCCTATACTCAACGGTCACGTGGGCACGCCCTCCTTTAATAGCCCTAAAATCATGGCGAATTCAAAGGGTGCATTAGCTTGATTATTTTATTTGTATTAGCTTTTTGTTTATTTTTAAATTTTTTTAGGGTCTTTCAGGACGGTACCAGATTAAGTAGAGTCTTTACTGTGCTGATAAATACTTATATACAGGACTCAGACACAATAGATAAATCGTGCTTATTATACTCCTGATTTTCACCATACTCGTTGGTGAGAATCGAATACAAAATCCTCTTTTGACAACTAGCTCAGCAGTCAGGATAACTAAACATGAACGAACAAATTAATCGCTATGGAAATTAGTAGGCACTGTTAAAGCTCAAAGATCTCACTAAACTTAACAAAAACCCTACACAAGCAAAGATTGTCGGAGTCAGGCGTCTGCTTGACGTCGAGGAAACATAAACATCTTGTTATTCGCTTAAACGGATCTTACAAAACGCTAATAAAATTGAGGGCATTTGTAAGTGAAAATTTGCCATCACTACCAAGAAAACGGGCAGGCGAATTGGCTACCAGCCTATAAAACGTAATGTCACATTCATTTGCAATTCAAGGGTCCCTAGCTTGTATTATGTCTAATAAAATTTACATATTTAAATTAAACTGTGAAATAACAAGACGCTGAAGCTATCACACTAAGATTTGCGGACCAATCTGAACGCATTTCGTTTTGAAATAAAACTGTATTATTACAACTGTAGGCTAGGTTTACATAGATGCAGTATAGCAGTATCTGTATCAGTTGCTGGCGTCTAAAACGGCGCTAGTAAGTGGACCGAGTCGTATCGTTTACATTCATCCATCTATTTATACCTGCATTGTTGCGGTGGACACACAATACGAAGGACGGGTGATTGCCGTGACAAACTTATAAATACATACATACGTCTGGTGGCCATGCTGTAGCCTAAAATAGGTAGTTCTAATAATTTCAGACGCTTTACCCTGGAGTCTACCATTTACGTAAGTGCAGTGATTGGTTACCGCTAGTTTACAGCAAAACCGGAAACGGAAATCAATACACAGCGACCCTAAATCTGTCCTCGACAAACCCTCGTAGTACTGACACAATCTATCGAATGCAATCAGTCTTTGTATGGATTAATCCTACATGCAAATTTCAATTGTTACTTTTAACTTTGGCTATACAGTCTGAACTTTAAAAATCTGAGTATTATCTAAAAGTAAAGTTACAGGTCTTAAAAGATTACACAATTACATTTAATATAATATCAAAAGATAGTAAAGTTATCATAATGAAATATCTATGTACTTTCATCTATCGCTAAATATTTTATCACGTTCCACCAAAAAATCCAGCAAACTAGTATATGAATAATAATGAATAGTAGTATATGAACGAATAAATAAATAAATAAATAAATAAATTGTTGCATTTTATACGTTAACTTAGAACCGGTTGTGTGTACGGGAGTCTTATCCCAGACCAACATAAAAAAGACCTGTGCTATAAAAGAAGTGAATGATTTTATAATAACATTATTCTATATGTATACCAGTTTTATGTTAGCATTAATCTTTGTACTGAAAAGACCTTTAAAATCAATATAACATTCATGTATAAATCAGTTGAGATTCTGTGAGCGTAACAAATCCAGCGAGTGCTTCCATGATATTCTGGAACGTAATTCAAAAAACTATAAATACTCCTGCAAATATGTATGTTTTTATTAAATGTAATATTACATTCTACTACTAACATAGATATTTTTTAAAACTGTCACTTCAATGGCCAATTTTATCTCTTACATTACTGGTTCCGTACATCTTTTTGGGTAGTTACTTATGTATTTCTTTAGTGGCATTTCTTAATCTATATTGCAAAATACGTACGTCACAGTGTCAATAAAACAGCATCGACAGTAATGTTCACATTTAATTACATGCAATTACAATAAATTGGTCGTACCGTTTTATATCAAACACATATTTTTCTGTCTCTCAAGCGCGCACATATTAACTTGTACGAATATTAAAACAAACAAACTTAAATGAGAAGCAAGAACGTTATATAAACATGGAAACGGAGAGATCGGTACTGTGGCAGTGATAATCAATCTCAATGAACAAATAGGTACCTAAACGAACTCACGTTCGTAATTTCAGTTATAAAACGAATATAAACTGTAGGATAATTGTTACGAGCCCATCCGTTTGAAGCCCGCGTCGGAGTTCAAATATACTTATCAGCGTGAATTCGCAATTTTGTTGTAACGAAATAGGTCGGTAGTTTTCGACACAACTAAAACATAGATACATTGAGTATCTAATTCGATTAACATAGTTACGAATACGTGATGAAAAGGTTTAGTTTACCTTGAAATACAGCACATGTAACTAGTGCAACCGCAACTGGCGCTTTGTAACTGATCTTTTTTCATTCATGCTTTTGATGCAGCAAACAGACCGGGTCGGGGTCAGATTGATGGAATATCAAATTTTATCTAGTTGTCTTCCGAATGATATTAATGAAATAGTTTGTTGTTAATTGTAGCTTAAAGTACTGTACTTTATAGGTTTAGGTATTGGCCCGCAATATTTTTTACTTTTTTAAATTTGTTTAAACTCACCTAACCTTACCAATTTTTCAAAGTAACACAAAAGCATTATGGATCTCTCCTATTCTCTTTAGAAAAAAAATATCAGTCAGCTATGGAAATAGCAATTTACTTGAAACCCGGTATTACAAAATGTGAATATCCAGGTAAAGAATCTTTTGATTTAAGAGTACTTAACTTGTACCTTTAGATCAGTAATTTCTTACCTTTTTCTGCCCAACGACTAGTAGGGTATTTTAGTTAGGCGAAGTAGCCAAGATTTTAAATGAAAACTAACAACAGACAGTGTTGAATATAGATGAAGCACGTTAATTTTGTAAGGAGAGAAATGACAGAGAAGGATGATGAGAGAAAAGAGGCATATTTGGCATTCGGTGCTTTTTGCCTGTAAATACATATATCTCATAAGTTGGTTATGCGTAGATACGCATCTACATTAGATTTAGTTGTCTAGTAAGTTGATCCGCAGACCACTGGTTGGGAAACACTTCTTTAGATTGTCTAGCATTTGAAGTGAAATCGAAGGAAGTGCTGCACCTGTAGACTTAACTTTATGAACGATGTCGTACTCTCTATCCAATATTGTCAAGTAACCGTTCTTGGTCGTATGAAGAAAAAGAGAAAAAACGCCTTACTCTGTGCAATCAATCAAAGTAATAAAGTGCAATGACCTTCATACTGAACGTGTCTCTTAACACCAAGTCTCGGTTAGTGAGTTGGATGTTTCCTGCGAATTATACGAATGCAAAATTTAACGTACAATAACAATGATGCCGAATTGTTCCCACTATGAGAAGAAACACTAAAGGCGGTAGCAGCTAATACTGTACAGAAACCAATAAATATTGTCACATGGATTTCTCAATGAGCCTTCCTAGGCTTTTTATTTTAAGCTCATTAATACATTGATCGAATGAAATCTACTCGTATAGTGATTATTTGTGTATTAGAAAAAAGACTGTTCCATTTTGTAAAAATTGAATTCTTATCACTTGTATTGTCAGTCAAGTGAGAGATTTTGTTCGATATATGGAGAATAACTTTGCGAAATCACCACCGAATATAATATGTCGATATGTTTAAATAAAAAAAGTGTTAAAATACAGCATAAATAATGGAAATCTCGAAAGATGTAAAAAGACACCTTGTCGAACCAGTCAGTTGCGCTCTATCACTACCTAGTTAAGAATATTAAATTGAGATGTAACAATAAAAGCATCTTTTTGCAAATATCGTTGTGGAGTAAATAGAAGCTTACGCCCAAAATTGTAACTTCTGTCAAGAAGTTCTTTGTCTTTTATATCCGATAACCAAAATGGAACAGTACTTTAAAAGATTAGCACCATCTATTTACCATCAAGATTATAGGATTATAGCATTATTTATTAACCGTTTGGGATTGACACGGATATCTTCGAAATGAGGATTGTTGCTTTCCTTATTGATTTGTTGTTCGTAAGGGAGACTACTTCAATACTAAAAATAACAAATCTGGCTTTAACGGTTCAGATGTGTACAGTTGATGTTGAGGTACAGTTTCAATGAGTACCGTAGACATTTACATTTTTACTAAAAAAATATTATTGTATGAATTATGGAACTTCATAAGTATGTAAAAAAATGTATAATTCAAAGGCAAGACTTCATATTCCGGCATCAAAACACACCGCATAGAACACATACCGCGTAGTACAAAATATAAAATTAATTAACAAAAATTTAATATCATAAATTAACACAGCCAATTCGTAAGAAATTGAATTTAATTTTAGTACGTACTTTTCATTATTGAATTTTTAATCACTAGTTTTTAATATGAACATTTTAGTAACAGTCACAAACTAAAAATCCAAACACATAAACGCTGCGCTAACAGTTTTGCTTTAACATTCAATGCAATATAGTGATAGTAAACGCGTAGTGGCGATAACTTTTTATAACCGCACTACGAAGCTCAGTAGGCCAAATACGAAACTAAAATTTATGGCCGTAAAATAGAACAGGGAATAAATAGCATACGGGCTGTATCATGGAATGCTTTGCACATATCACCTTCATGTGTATGTCCTTGAACAGCGTGAAGAATATGAAGAATACTGCAAAAGTCCACTGCTGCATAGTGTTATAGATATTGCAGTTCCAAGTAAACAAATAAGATGTCAACTTGCTCTCATTTTTAATGTTAAAACTAGATAATAGAGTATCCATTACAGTAATAAGTAACGGGACTTACCTATATGAAATTTTTAAATGTACTAGGGGTACATAAAATAATGAAAGAAAGTATTAATTTCAACTTCGTACTTTTATAAATTAATAAGACACAACAAAAAAAATACGATAGCTATATTTAAAGTTTTTTTACCTCCACTACTTTTACTAGGTCAAATATACAAGTATAACATACCTACGTATGTCTAAAGAAACGTTTATCGGTACGATATAAACTCGGGAATGGGTTTGCGTATTGAGTGCGGTATAGTACTCTCCCGTATTTTATTAACAACGCTGTGCACAGTAAAACGCGAAGATACACTCGAACACCGCTTAATGCGGTCCTCTATTAAATGCATCGTTAAACGACGCGTGTATTGTGTATCGGACAAGATTGTTTTACTGGTGGTTTCTCCATTATAATACTTTATTTACTCACAGCCTCTGATTTTCCAAACAATATGTATTTGCGTTTAACATTAAATGTAAATCTGTAATGTTTTCTATGGTGTGAGTAGTCATTTGTCGTTACAAGAAGAAGCCTTTGTCCTCTAGTAGAACAATATAAGGGTTCAAAATATAATATTTCCTTGTAGTAAGGAAATCCAAATTATTTCCACTATAGTAAACATATATATGAAAAGTAATCTTAGATAGCAACATTAAAATACACTATCACAATGGTTGTATTGCAAATCAGATTCATTTTAAAATTGCAACGGTAATGCAAAATTGCAGACAGAACTTTAGAAGTTGATAATTTAGTTTTACGTAGTTACACGTACTTCGCAGTCTTGGCTAAGAGAACTCATTATTTCCATTTTAACGTCTATTTTCTACTGTAAAAGAGAAGAATATAGCCGCTTTGAATAGAAAGTATTGTATAAATTCTGTATTAAGTCAACAATGAGTAATGGTAATAAATACCTTAAATTGCCGTCTGTCAACATTCAAAGTTATCGAAATTTAATTCAATAAATACTAGCTACTTGTTGATCAATTATATGCATCTTAAGTAGATATTAGATAGGTACAATTTGTTTTAAAAATCGTTACGGCATACCGAGTCATAACATTCTATATATAATTTTAATGTATCTGTTATGTACCATTAAATTACCGTAGGAGTATTATCGTATTGTATAGTGTAAAGGATATTTTTCTAATATTTTTTGTTGACATTCAAACTGTAATTTGTCAGAAGCGTGCCCTCGGGGACCTGATTGTCACTATTTGCAATGTGTTCTGAAGCGTTTTTGTAATCAAAAATACTAAAGCTCTATTACAAAGACTACGAACACATGTGACTACACCACAAAAAATCTATTGGATCGGCCGAGGGGTGCATAGAAATAGAAAACTTATTATCTTATCGCCGTGATGGATGATTGTTCTGTTATTATAATGACAGTGAACCGTTATGTAGTAGAAGCTCAAAATTAATAATTAAAAGTTTTACAGTTAGTTTCGTTTTCAATATGTATTTATGTGTATATGTATCAAATACTATTAACAACGTATAGAGAGAAAGAAAGTTTTTAATAACAGAATAATATGGTTTCCGTTAATGCCGCTTATCCCATATAATTTTGTAATTTAAATGTTTTACAAGTCGCCTACTTTTATTAGCTTTAATCATCAAATAAAAAAAGTGTTCATTCCTGCGTAGCTAACGAATTGATTGCAATTACGCCAATAGAAACGCGCGATTTTTTCACCCTCCGAAACTTAACGCGTAGTGTAGGGGACAAATGTGCTGATATGATATCGACAGCCGAATAAACTAATAGGGAGAATTTTATTAAGATTATACAAGGATATTCTCTTTGAAGTAAAGCTTTCTGCAGTTTTGTTCTAGTAGTAGTCGACTTTCAATAAATATAGCTGACAATTAAAACAGATTTCAAAATTTTTATTTAATCATAAAATGCCATCGGTACACTTGTAACGTAAGTAATTGTACTGCATTCACATAATGAACACACAATACAAACATAGCTCAGAATCGTATCGAAATATTACGTTTATATTTAAATTAAAATGAATAACGTTATACACAATTCCATTTCTAAAAAATGCATTATACTCGTAAAACATTGGTTTATATTCTTTTAATTGCGATATTTCGCGTCAGATCTGAGAATAATAGCAACTATTTATAGCGTTTGTGGAATTTACAATGAGATGTTTTTCTGCAAAGCGTAGACTATAAAGCGAAATTAATGGAATGTGGTGGTGGTATTGGAGGGGTAAAAAAAACAAAGCAATGCGCACCATTAGCAAATTTTCCCCCAAACGTATAAAGACGGAGATAATAGGGTAGGAATGTGTTGATCGGACGTCTTTATAAGCAATGGGGCGAAATCTCGAGGTGGTGCAATGGCGGGCATAACAAATTATTGTCTCGGTCGCCGTCTCGAGCGGTCAATAAGCACCAACATAGACACGCTCAGCCGCCTAATATACGAGTTATAGTTATTTTTTACTGCAAAGCAATTTAATTTTCAAGTTCATTCATTCATTCCATTCTACCGTACATTATATTAATAATAATAACGTTATTCGACAATTACATAGCGCCATAAATAAATTAAGCACCTAATCAGAAGTAGGTATTTACTTAGACATTTGCGAGATCCCTTCTATACATTCTGTGACATGTCAGAAAAAACTTTTTGTTTGTATATATATATATGTACATGTAATGTATATACATTACATCTCTATATAAAGATACAAGATATACCAATCCACTGATATTTAATGAAGGGTGCTCCATATCCGCAATGACGGAGGGAATCTCGTCGCCTGATGATGATTTAGATGTGAGAGCAACGGCCGGAAGTTCAGTAAATGTGGGAACAAGTTAGGTTCTTGTTACACAATAACCGAGTGACGAGAAAAAGCAACAACAAGTCAACTTTAATTAACATAATTAATAGGTTGGGCGATCTTCTGCGCTAAATTTTACTTACCAACGACCACAGTGTCAGCGCCTTTAGAACTAGCCAATTACTAATTGTTCTGTAGCTTGGTTTGGAGGTGAGGAGAGTAAAATTTATATTTAATTTATTTGTGTTGCAACATAATTCTTGTTCAGTTCAGGCTAACGGTTGCCCAAATCCCATGGAAAGTTGAACGTGTGAAATGAAATTTGAAACTAATTGTAGACAATTATAACTTGCGCATAAGTTACGATAAGGGATAATATAAGAGTACCTACTAGAAAATTATGCGGTCTAGTTATTCGTATTCTACCACTGTTTCATGAAAATTTCACTATAAAGGAAAAATAATTGGAAGAAAATACCAAAATTGCAAAAAATAAAAAATCTTATTATTTCACAATAAATAGACAAATATGCAATAGCAATTGTCAAAGTATTGAATTTAGGTATTTATGACATTTGCTGTTAACATTACTTGTTAACTTGTTTAAGCGTTCATCGCATATCGCATATACATAAGAAGTGCAACAAGTCAATTACACAGATACTTTAGTAGGAAAGTGACCCATTCAATTGTTCGAATTATTGAAGAGGTCATAACCCAAATGTCTATTCCATTCGGTAAATGATATTCCTTAATATCTCCGATATATATTTTTCTTTGTTATGTTCGGTATCGTCGATCCTCAGAAATTATATACATAGACTAGGTTCTTGGTAGGTATATATTAGGTAGGTAGGTATTGATTAGAGACCCTGACTACTAAACCGGGGATCGTGGCTGCGATTCCCACCCAAAACAAACTTCAAGGAATCAGACAGCATTCTGTGAAATGGAACCCAATAATTATGTCACTTATAACTTATAACTTTATGAAGTAAGAAAATATTTTTGCAGTGTTTTAGAGATTCTGAGACCTGTACAATATTTATAGAGAAAAATAATCATGAATTCCGAATGTCTGTGAATTGATACTATTTTACCGCTCAACAATGTACGTAAAACTGGGCAAAAGTATAGTGCCGGTCCTGAAAAGCAATAAAACTTGTCGTCATGAGGACAATTACGGAGATCTGCGCGTTTATTTACTCTGGATCTTATTATTTCCGACATCAAACGAATCCCGACAGGGTTAGTTGGCTCTAGTTCTCAAATACTCTCATTATCGTAAGTTCAATGTCTCACAAGCTATGACAATAACTAAAGACGCTAGTTCTCAGAAACTTGACTTCGCGTAATAATGCGTATTAAAGAGATAAACATTCGGCCGAACACCAGCGATTTAAGCACCGCCGCGCCGTTGCCATGGTGACGACTAGAGGGTAAGCTCCCCATGATGTCTAGTTCAGGGACACTTATTATCGTTATCATAATAAATTGGTCTGGAATGCGTGCAATAACTTCCAGTGGGATCGCAATAAAATTGTAATGTGAAATTCTTTTATGATAAAATTGGATTTATTACATTTTTCCTTTCGATAGATGCTGCTTCAAATGGTGCTTCATTTAAGCAGAAAGGAAAAGTATTTATTAGTTTAAAAAATATACTATTTCTTTGAATGAAATTGCAGGTATTGTATTTTAGATCATCAAAATTAACGTATAAACCTGAACATTGTTAATATTGAAACAAAAAACATACTTAATATTTTAATTTTTAACAAATAACCAATTACGAAAGTTAGATCATCCATGTAATATGCTATAATTTATATACTTCTAGAGTTGTATAGAAGCGCAAGATACACAATATTTTGAACAGATTTGACAACATTTTCAACGATATGTACATCGTAAAAATATCCAACAGTGATCGATTTAGGTTCACACCAAAAACTTTAGTGAACCTTATGTCATATAACAGAGTAACAAAAGCCAAGCTGAAACACGTAGTTACAATAACCTTCTATAAACATGGTGTGAAACCCCAATTTATTACCCGGCGACTGATGATGATATATCGACGTCGGCTGCTATGTTGATCGTCACTTACCCTACCCTTATCACAGAGCATGTAATTTCGGATTCATTGCCCCCGGGCTCTCCCGCCTTGAGTATTGGGGACTTTTATTAAAAGCAAAAATATGTTACGCTCTTGGGTTATGCTTATTACTTTGATTTATTATTAAGAAAAAAATTCGTTTTATTTACAGGTACTAATTGGTAATGAGAGGATGAGCCATGGAATCACGAAGCGCGCCGCCGAGCCCCGACGAGGCAGGGGAGGCGGTGTTCGACTCGCGCTGTGGACGATACCCGCATGCTCCACATCTGCAGAGAGCATTTGCGAGCTGCCGCGAAACTGGCCGACCGCGACCTCATCACCGTCACGCCACGTCCGAGCCGGCTCGACCGGACGACCGAGTACTGATCACAGCCGAGGTTCACGATTATCCTTCATCCGAGTCCGGCATCGCTGCCGACTGTCCACATCCTCATACCAGCAATGCCGACGACAGCCCCTGCTACGATCGCTCAGATTACGAAGGGAATTCTACTTACAGCCTTAGGCACACCAATTTCCATACGGTCGATTGTAAGCACCGCCCGGGTGATTTTAATCGAAGCCATACTCCGGATTATACACATGATCCCGGATCTGATTGCGAACGTCCCCATTTGCGTTCACAAACTGCTCGTAGGCCGCATCGAAAACATAGGCGAGACGAAGACGATGGCGCACAATCACTGGATGAACGCTGCGCTCGAGATCTGGATGAAATATTACCTGCACGACTTGCGGCCATAAACTTATCAAGAGAACCAGCACCTCAAAATTGGAATAGAAGTAACATCGCTGCCACCATGGAGCGATTTGAACCAGTAGATTATTCATACGCTTATTACGATCATCATTTATCGATGCCTTCCTCCTCAAGAAAGGCACACCGTCTAAGAGGACGTGGTGGAATACCGCGAGATCGAACTGCGCGACACAATTATGTAACGAGGTATGGTACCGAAGAAAACATTTACGAAGAAATTACTGAGGGCTCCAGAACTTGCCCGAAACATCGTTATGGGCCACGACAGTCTCTAGTTTCACTTGATAGAAGTGTGGTGGAAGAAGAAGTACGTAGAGTCGAATCTAGGCATAAAAGGATCCTAGGAGAATTAAACCTTAGCGTAGAAGCAATGTTAATGCCAGAATGTGAATCACCAGATTCTGAAAGGGCAGAAGATAGAGATAATATAGAAGAACTTTTAAGAGTTGGACCAACTGACGAATTATTATCCCCGGCTAGCTGTAATCCTCCCGATTTAGACAGTGGGTTTAGTGGGAGTAGCAGTGGGGCTAGTTACGTAGGAAGTCTTCGTCGAAAACCAACAGGTTCTGTCCCTCATTTGCCTGCAGTAGCTTATGGGACTCGTGGAGCCGGTGTTAGAATTTTAGGGGCAGAAGAATGCAGTCTACGATGTCCAAGAGAAATACCGTCACCGCGGAGTTCCAGTTGCGGAGATGCTAAAACTACCGGATTCTGGAATAAAAAGGCTTGGAAAAAAATATCTGGATTTTCGAGTTCGAATAGTATCAATAAAGCTGGTCTTACTGGTAAGTTTAATATAATAGCTTTATAGAATGCAGTATCCAATGAATATATAAAATACAAGGTATTAAAAATGAATAAGACCAAGTAATGCATGCCAAGACTAACAACAATTCCTTTAATAGACAACTAGACGGAAATCATTCTGAATTTAGCTCTAAAACATAAAATAACATCTTGAAACATTCATCTCATATACACAGAAATAAATGTATCCTACAATCAAATTCGTAATATCACAATAACAAAGTTCCATTCGCACGTAAAACACAAATGAATCCGAGCGGTGTCAAGTCATGAAATTCCCGCGAGTATCATTTTATTTTCACCTGCTTTCGTTCGCCCATGGGCGTATATCAGATGGACGCGCTAGCTGTTTGTTGTTTTCTTTTATTTGTTTTGTTAACGGTACCGCGTTTTGCATTGCAGGTCTGCTCGTTAGGTACACTTTCCGGCGTAAGTCCGGCTCGCAGGCCTCTCAGGGCAAGCGACGTGTCGAGCCCGTCAAATGTGATGCGTGCCTTTCACAACGATGTTAGCCGAACCATGGTAAGGGTCCCACTAAATAGTAATTCAACAAAACCGCTATATTAGCGCAACAGTGCAGAATAAATAAAACATTTTGAGCTTTAGACTTTTTGGATAACGCATTTTTTATTTTAGTTTATTTCTTTTTTGTCACTTTTGGCGCGTCCATAGTTACTGTCCTTTACCTCAAAGAGGATCTCCGACAACATTTCCTATTTTGTTTTATTTTTTATTTCTTAAAAGTAGTATAGATTTTTAACGTTACTCCACACACCCATGCACATTGTGGTAACAATATTTACGGCTACGAAGCTAAAATGTTTAGAGAGTACGTAACGAGTAGCGCTGTGGCCGGGTCAGAAACGATTAACAAAGTCGATACAAAGTTCTCTCATTAAGGTATCGCAGATATTACTTCTAGCAACTTCGACTTAAGATAAGTATTGTTCCGCAAGTATCGAGACAATAGCATGCTCTTCCACTTAATTAAGCCTCGTCGATACTGTTCAACTACGAGAGAGCGAAAACTACCCGATTAGTCCACCAAGACATAAATACATACATCACAATGTATGTGTTCAGTACATACATCAGACATCATAGTTCACTCTATATATGAACTTCAATATTTCATTGAAGGGAATGTTAATAGTGTAATGTCTTGGTTACAGATGAAGGCTGTAGGCAAAGCAGAGCTAAATCCAGAACAGCTACGATACCGTACAGGTTAATAATTTTTGGGATGTATATTTTTTCTTTTGATACATTAGTTGTAGATCAACTTTGTAACTAAGTAGTTAAGCTAGCACACTAACAAAATCAAATCAAATGTTTAACATGTTCAACGTAAACTGTTTTTATATTGAATATTCCTTTGTTGCAGCTACTCCAACGGAAAATTGGTGGTGCCGTTGGATTCCTTAACGCAGAGTTAAGGGGCTCAACCTTGTATTCTCGAGCTCCAATTCTTCTGAAGTACTGATAACTTCGATAACAGAAAATATGAAGTAGGAATTTGAAATGTCAGGATTACGGTACAACCACCCGAATGTGTTGTGGTTACACTGTACATTAGACTTACGTAATTCATTTGATAAATACTTTGTGAGCATATGTATACTGTTATAATGATTCGATTTTCTACACAGAAAGAATATGTCGACCGAAACTTCGATTCATTAAATGATAGTAATGTTGTGACAGACACGTTGTTACATGTTCCAATTCAAACGTGACCGTATGTGCTGGTTAGGATATGGGTCGTGACTTTACTTGTCCTAGTTATTTCGCGGCCTGCGAAGCTACTGCGTCTTTATTACGTATGAGAATAATTTTTTGCGACAATCTCAAGAACTGCAGAAAATAATTTTGATAGCAACATTCCATTTGACTTTCCTTACATTGGATACTAGACAGGTGTCTATACACCTTTCAGTGCGTCTTAAAGACAAACTGGCTTAGCCTTGGCTTAAATAAGTCTATCATGTAAAACCAGTGTAAATAGAAGGAATTTATTATTAATAAATAGGTGGCTGAGGAGAGTATACGTTGAAGTGATAGAAAAGCCTAATGAATATTTTGTATTGTTATAACAACAGTTTCATAGAAACATAATGACTACATTGTTGTTACTTATCAACTTTTAGTAGGTATTAGGTACAAAAAGGCTGACACAACTCTGATTTTGTACGTGGCGAAGTGGCCAAATAGCAAAATTTAGATACTTCTGTGTGTACACTTCTAAACTTTTCAATATATTTATGCTGTGAACCTAACAGCCGTATCGACCTAAATCGGTGCTCGATCACCTTCTTGTATTCTTGTAAACGTGTTACTAAGCCAAAAAAACATTATTTTAATGCACATAATGTAAATCCATGGTCCAACCTACTTATTTATTAAATAAACACTCTGTAATAAATTATAAAAGCTTAGATTAAACAAAAAGTAGGAAGATATTGCGGGAAATAAACAACGTTCGAGGCACCAATGATGTTAAAATATATCGAACATCAGCCACCTCAAGACAGAGATAGATATATATCGTTAAATGGTCGCAAGAGAGACACTAGATTCCTCTCGCGATAAAAAAGCCAATAAGTAAGATTCGTTTTTTTACTAATTATTGTATGATTTGCGTAATGAGTAAAATATTGGAATGCATTTTATGAGCAGAGTATCTAGTAAATCATGTTAAATGTGTGTGTGAAGTATGTGATGTATACAAATTATACACACTTCAAGAAATATGTTGCACGGTTTTACTTACCGGCACTTCCCTATTCTCGTAGTTTTCCGCGTAACTCCTGTTACTTCCCTCCTTTGGGTTTAATTTAAGATTAAAACACGTTTTTCCTTTTCATAAGGTTACTGTTAATACATATGTATTTGTTAGCGTACATTGTACATTTTGTAAATAAAATTAATATGGTGCACTTTTACGTTATGATAATTATGTACATAATTAGAGTATTGAACGACCTGCATTTGCATTTAACGACATTTTTGTACGCGATTAGTTAAGAACGCCAGCGACACTTTTATATAGCGATAATAATGTCAAAATAACCCGCGTGTATCTCTTTGTTTTTATTTTGTTTAGTATAACTTCCATTTGCCTGGTCTAGTAAATTATTTGTGCCATCATTGTGATGATTGAGGTAAAATTGAATGTATGCAAATTTGTTTTTTTTTTGGAATTTAACAAACATTTTTCATAGGTCCGTTTCGTTACACAATACCCACATCAAATAGGTACCGTTTTGTAATAGACGTGGACATTTTTTAAATATCATACATAAAAAACTGCTGTCTCATATTTATTTCTTATGAACAGTTTTTTAACGACGTTAGATTGACGTGAGCCAAGTAATTAACTTGCCTTAATATCAATATCTATAGGTGGGTACAACGAATGATCGATGACGTAATATCGGGCGAGTGCGCCCTGGGCTCCTTCCTTAGGGAATTCACGTTTGATAGTAATGAATGTGCATTTCATCTAGAAAATATACGATTGAATTTGTACATACCTATTCAGTTTTTCGAACTAACGAAATTTAATGGCTCGATTTTCCTCATAGCACCTACATTTGTGGTATTAGCAATGGCATGTTAGATAGTTACTGATATCTCAGTTATAACAAGGCCTACCTATTTGCGTCTTCTATATAGAAATACTTGAACGAGTAAAAGCTAGTATATACGGTAAGGCGGGAACGCTATAATGTGATATACATGTACATATATGTATGTAGTCGTACATAAGCGGGCCGCGCGCAACGCATGCAAAAATATACGGGCGATCGGTTTTTATGTCATACTCTGTGCTCGCTTATTGCATACAGGTCATCACGCACTGGCGGGGTCAAGTATAATATATGTCATGCATATATTTTTCGTTCCTGACTTTCCTGTGGATACGAAGGGCGACAGAAATGCTTATCCAGCTATATTTTAAAGTAAACATTTCTGTGAAGGCGTAGGCAGCCTCCAAAATCCCCCACAGGCACGAAAAGTAAAGTATCTGCTGCGTGTTAACACAATTGTGCTTAATAGCTCATCTTTTTAAATGAAATTAGGTATGTACCTAAGTTTAAAAACTAAGGTACGTCAATTTGAAAATAATATTTATGTTTTCGTTAGAACACATCTATGGGAAATATACATAGAACAATGATTTCTGAAACGTATAATGTGCTTCAAATGCAATAAACATCTTTGAGATAAGGAAACAGCGTGAAATAATGGAACGTCTACGGAATACTAAAGATTTTTGTTCTCTATGTGAAATATTTAAAACTGCCGATTTATTGAGTTACATTACAAAACGGTAGAATATTGTAGGAATTCGGCATTTGGTAACTGGTTACACAACGATATCATTAACGGTTCTATGCTAGTACAATCATTAATGATTAATGGGACATTAATATCGAAAGCCAGGCAAATGAAATGTTCATCAAATGAAAACTCCGAAAACAATTCGTAATTAACATTATTAATTTTGTAAAGCAGTTAAACATCAATATATCACGCAAATTGCTCCTATAATTAGTTTATTTGTGTTCTAAAAACGGATAACTTTCCGTTGTCGCTTGACGTACTAAGCTTTTTTGGTGTTTATGTAAGTGTCAAAAGCTTCATTGGCAGCATTTCTATGCATTTTATAATAACCGAATCGAGGAGCGAGTCTAGTATTAGCTAATTATTTACCGAATAATATTGCATAGTATTTATAACATGTTGTATACAAATACTGTCGTCTGTTATATGTGTTCACGTTTGACCAGTATGATGTACTTGTATCACAAAGTTAAACACTTGCTGAGGGCGACTTCACGACAAAATTGTTGTTTACTTTATAATAGAACTTTGTAAATAATATTTTGATTCTGAATTTGTGTTTCAGTAATATATGTATTTGTTAAATAATTTTGAGAGGCAAATGTTGATACATATTTAGTCCTCAAAAAGAGCAACGACTCTCACTCTACGTAGACTGTTTAAATTTCTATCTGTATATATGCTGGTTTGTTCAATTGCCTAGACACATAATTTGTTCAGTTCTATCATTGGACATCCAAGACTTCTATGCAGTAACAGTAATTTTAGAATCTGGACTTGGCTGTGTCACAGTTATCGTATTACGTATTACGTATCACATGTTATCGTATTACGTATTTCTGTAAAATAAAAAACACAAAGCAGTCACATTTCACTGGATTTTTCTGTTGTAAACGACCTTAAGTTTATTATCTACGCAAAACGGAACCAAGCCATTAATATTAACATACCCTAGACCTGGTGCCTTAATATCTTGACTTTTTAATGATTCAGGAGCCAGATGAATAAATCTGCTACAGTCATCATTACTAGTTAACTTAGCTACCCTAATAGGAATTTGGAACTTCTCCAATTCTCGAACACCGAGCTTGAAATAAATCGATATGCTTGTAATTTTCGGATGTATAATAATAATTTAAAGTGCAATACAAATAAATTATTGAAAAATCAGCTAATTATTATTTATTAAGTACTTATCGCATACTTGACTCGCTACTCTGTCGACTTTTAAATTAATGTAAATATTAAAAGTAATTGTTTCAATCAGTCAGTGAATTTCATTTTGTACGTATCGTTTTACTCGACTGATTATTATCTAAAATAATCAATGTTACACGAAATTTTTTGTCTGTAATTTAGTGATCGTGTTCAAGTCAAAAGAGATTTTTATTAAATAAAGTTAAAAGTATAATTATTGTGCTTTATTTTCAACGAAAACCCTACTCCATTTACACTGTGTATTTGTAATACCCGCTGTTCTTATTTTATTATCAGTTTTGTAAGGTGCTAAAATAAAATTAACTAACAATGAAAATACAAGACAAGACATATCAGATAAATTAATAATAATTTCAATTTGTGTATTTTTTTATTGCAAATTAAGTAGTATCCATAGCACAATAGCTAACCTATTTATACATAAAACCATTCAAATTCTTGTAATACATCAAATTGAACTATAATCATAACTTTTAAGCACATTTGTTTCTATTATATTACCCTTAAAAATTATGACAGGAAGTTATACACAGTTTTATTAAGAGTTTTGCCTTTATTTGCTCTAATTAATCATTGCAAATTCCCAATTGACTTTATTACCATTAACTGTCGCTGAAATACAGTAAGGAAATTAGATATTTACTTTTACAGCGCTCATAAAATTTGGCCCTAATTTGAAGCTTTCCACTAAGT
Organism: Aspitha aspitha aspitha; assembly: GCA_018246895.1. NCBI lineage: Eukaryota > Metazoa > Arthropoda > Insecta > Lepidoptera > Hesperiidae > Aspitha > Aspitha aspitha. Next base: position 24,659 of record DWGJ01000434.1, read on the forward strand.
ACCTACCCTAGCCAATTGTTGAGCTTACTTAAACTAGATGTATTTAGAAATATATTGTGTTTAATGTGGTAGTATTTGTTATAAATAAATAACATATCCACAATTATTCATTTTGAATTGTTCTTATTTGGGTCTAGTATTTTTATGTTACCCCCAAGCACCGTAACTAGCATGAAGATGATATAGAATAACACAGAAATGAGAAATATACGCGTGTATATGTATATTAATCACCGTTCCACATTGACGTCCCTTGACTTTTGTTGTTGGCTGTGGACTAAATTAACATAGAAAAACAGAAAAAAACTGAGATTAGGTCGTATTTTAAACTGTCATGTCTTTTCAATAAATCTCAACCAGCGGACATTAGATACAAAATATGTATATATGTAAATATATCGAAAAGAACAATTATTTACATAAAGACGAATTTGGGCTGATACAATATTGTTACTTTATATAAACTGCCCCCAGGGACTACTATATGATTAGCCTCTCGCGTACGAGGTGAATAAGTAAATTAGGTAAATTACCTTAGCGGGTTCATAAAAGTCGGGACCTAATTTAAGCTCCCCCTGAGTGTCTATCCAGCTGTGGGGCTTATTTTTACCAAACAAAGTACACCGTATTTTCACTATACCAGAAACGCTTTCATCTCTCAAAACAAAATAAACGACCCAAAATTTACCACAATGCTTTTGAATGGGTATAAAATTTCTCCCTCTGAGGGGTCTCAGAAAGCGTCCTTTGTACATCCGAATGGGTTAATTGTTTAATTGCCAATAAAAATAAAAAGCGAGCTCCACAATGGCATTCGATATACATATAATATGTGCAGATCCACAGCTGGCGGTTGAACTTAAGAATATTTGCATGCTTATGGCAGTAAACTGGGCAATACAGGTTACTTATATAAATTACTTTATTTATAAAATTATATAAGGCGATAAGAAAGATAAATATGTTCCCCTCGAGATCGGCCCCGACATGTTTAAGTTGAAATAAGTTAAAATGAATATGACGTCGTTGTAAATTACCCTTAGAATGAAAAATAACGGAAGAATACTAACGCTATACGTGAGAAACAGGAGATATATTTGGAAGTGAATTACTCATAAAAACGCAATTGTAAGCAAGCAAAGATATTCTACGAAATATTACACACTTTCAAATTCGTATTAAAAAACATTCAAAGTTGTAACATGAATACTTACATATAAATAACAAAAAAATGTGAATTCAAATCAATCCTTGCTTGTTTACAAGAACAAAACTATTCACAGAGCAGGAAGTGAAATATTCGTGCGCCATTGGGATTTAGCAGACACATACTCGTAGGTACGAGTACGTCACTCAGAAAGGACATTCCTACAATGGGTATCGGCTTTGTTCTGTTACTACATAGTTCCCAGTTGAACTGTGACGTCCAATTAATATCAATATAAGCTTGGATTAAAGCATTCCATCCCGATGGAGGACAATATATTAAACTCACAAATTTTGTTGCAACTTATTTATTCAACCAAAAAATATGTATGATTGTTCCAATATACACATAAAAATATACATTAGGTATACATGTACGGAAAGTTTACTACAAACGAGAAAAACGTTGAAGTTATCATATTTTTAGATAGATATACTTTTTAGTTATATGACAGTTCTATATGAAAATCAATGCACTAGATTAGTGCAGTTAGATATACTGTTGTCTTTTTAAGATGCCGGTTACTTTAACTTTTGTTACAATGTTATCAAGTCTGTGACTTGCTTGTATACATTTTGTCTCCAATAATTACACAAGTATTACGACCATAATCCGGAATGTGAATAGTAAATAGGCATTGTCATACATTACAAATTCATATTCAAGTCGGGTAATGCCTTTGGATACAAGCAAACGTATCCCGACAAAACTTTGTTGCCGCTTCGAATTATATGCTAATTTCAGATTTGTATACGGAAGTCATTTAAGCAATATATTTCTAAATGCGTACATAATTTGTAGACGTTTCGTCGATGGTTATCCTATGTATTGCAGTAAAGCTTTAAAGGATTATTTGCCAAATGTTTAAACGATGGCAAGGCGACCCGTCTTTTGGGGTAGAAATGCATAGCGTTTATGATCTTAAATTACGAATACAAGCAGTTGTCAAGATTCAGACAACAGAGAACAAGACAATATTTTTATTTTGATTATGAATTTATAGAGAAAAAGTCGAATTAGCGAATGAGCACCATTGAAGTGTTGACAATTGTATTCACAACTCTTATTTCTTACTTGATATGAAACAGTACAGCTCTCTGAAGCCAGATTGGCTCTGAACCCGAAATCTGGAGATCCCGTGAGATCCACTACGCAACATTGTCTACATATATCACAGCTTACATTATAGTACAATTTTCCGTTATTTAATTAAAAGCGACAGTAAGGTTTCACAGAAATATCTTTTATGTTTTTATTCTAAGAAAAGAAAGCAATCAGTATTTGTAAAATAAACTGCTTTATAAGGTTTTTTGAGTAATCAGTAAATGTAGCTTTTTCACCGTTCCAAAATTATTTTTTTCTGATCATACTGTGAAAAATAAAGAACGTTTATTATTACATACATTTATAAGACAGTATACACAATATATCGTTATCATTACTGGCCTAAAATCATTTACAATTGGTAATCCTTTGGAGCATTAGGTTGCTATCCATTAATAGGTAAAGACGTGGTTATTTAATTTATTTGAACAGACTAACAACCGAGCAGCCAATAGTTACAATGGACTTGCGTGATTGATTAGTAGTTGTTAGAAATATTAATATTGTTATTAAGACATATAATTATACAACACTATACATTATGTTCCATATAGAGGATAACTGTAAAAATATCTAACAGTAAACTGAGGTAATGCTGTCATGTCAATAAACAACAAATATCAGAAATGAAACTGGAAAATGAAATTAATTCTGAATTTTTTTATAGGTATTTACTTTGTGACTTAAGTAAATAGTATATTTTACGAAGGCTTAGTTAAACTAGATATCTTTAAATAATTGCACGCTATATAATATAAAATATATGCAGAAAGACGTTCCTATGGGGCCTATCAGACTTAAGCCCATTACTTTTTAATGAGCACTTAACAAAGAAGCAAAAAAAACTCTCTTTTCCTACGTGACTCCTCAAGTCTATATCTCAAGGTAACGGACCCCCAATTACCGACAAGTGGGCCGGCCGCTTGTTTCTTAGGTTTATTTAATAATAAAATGCCAATTATATAGCGCAGGTACCTATTTTCATGATCCATCTATTGAGAATATTTTTGTCTGAGAGCCATTGAAAGTTATCTCGATAAATATTCATTCTACACCTACTCACAATCTATTTTCATATTTATTACAGTGTGTATAGGCGTAAGCCCCTATCAAAAAGGAAGGAATAAACGTAAGTATTGGGATTATGAAGGAGCAAGAACGCTATCGGTAGTTACCAATTACAATACACCAGTAAACATGTTCATACATATTTATTTCGTGCGACGATACCGTTACAATATAACATTTTTATTTTCAAACCAGGTATCGTGACAAAGTCGTATAAGCGAAGAGCAAAAACGAGATGTCATCTTCAGAGATAATGTTTAATAAACATGCAACGTCTGGCATTAGCATAAGCCTGAGCTTGTCCGAAACGGCAGTAGAAAATTGTCAGTAAGTAGCTACAAGTTGGACTTCATATAAAAAATTATTGTTTCAAGAAGCATATTAAATATTTTGTTATAAGAATGATTTAATATGTTTTACGGCGCCTAACTCCATTTCCCAGGGTTCGACTATACCAGTTTTACCTATTTGACGTTGATAATAGATTGATTGGTGTGGTAAACATACATAGACACAAAACGATCAAACTTAGTAGGTACTCAGGGGCGGCAATCCGATTACTAAACTCTAGTGGAACCGTAGTTCAACTGTGTATATGTCTAATATCCATGGGTTGTAGTTAGCAATCAATATTCTGTACATACACAGGTACGTAAGTGACGTCAGAGGGTAGCAGAGCGACTTATAAGATACGAGGTGTTACTTAGTCCTGAGGGCTACTCCAGCTTTTCTATAGATACTACTAAGATTGCCCCCAACTAAAAATACATATGTGTATAGCATACATAGCATATTCATACAAAGTTATAATATACCTAAACAAAGATATGTTTCTAATTTTACTTGTTAGTATTTAAATTCACCTGTCGGCTGAATATAAGCATAGCAACTTTTAATTATGTTGTAGGTACTGAAATATTTTTTCACATTTCAAGGATTAAATGGGACGCTAAAGTTTGTACTAGCATTGTATAATGAACGGGCGTTGTAACAATAAACGCCGTTGGCTGTTGTTTTTGTTCCGTTCGAGAACTCTGCTCTAAGACTAAGTTTGGCTTGAATAAACAGGAGCCGATCGGTGCAGCCCCCCTTGGGGTGAATTAGTTCCATAGGTCAACAACGGGTAACATAGAGATATCGATATCGGTTGCCAGGTTACAAAAACAACCTCCATAATTATTGTCGGCTTGATTGTGAGATCGATTATCTCAAATTTGATATACATATATCCTACACAGTACTTTTAGTCGACGACAATTTACATTATTTTTCGAAGAAATGTTGATTTTTAAATATGATATACATATTTAGGCAATTCTAAACACAACAACATCTCAATCTGTGATATAATCCAAAGCTATATTGCTGTTAGTACAGTTAGTACTCGTACAGTACATTAATGGCATAAAACTTATACCTACTTATGTAGTATGTTAGGAAAAATGATCCGGCAGACAGTAGCACTTAAAAATTTACATGCATTCGTCCCAACCTTCTCGAATTATTACAGCCGTAAAAAACTCCCATTTGGGTCGTTTCGACGTATCTAACACCAAGTGAAATTGTTCCGAATTCAGTGGTCACGAAACAATGTTCATTAACACATTACGTGACTGCATTATGAAGAGCGGATAACATACGAGTACTTGTAGCTCGCGGTTCTTTCGATACGAATTTACATACTTTTATTGTAACTTAAAAGATTACGATCTTATGCATTTCTTTCGTTTTGAACACAGCTAACTTTTATGACAAATCAGAATAAGGTTTATCACATTATCACATACAAAATGTGATTTGAAAAATATTTCAGTAATACACAGTTCATTTATATAAAATGATAAATTTATTTTAAGTACTTTATACATACATATTTATGCATTGGCTGCGTTTAAATTGAAAATTGATTCAAATTGCAAAGTCCAACATGTCTAAAGAGATTATGTTTTATTTTTAACAAATGCAAAATCCAAATATAAAACGTAAGAACAGTATAGACACGTAGGTACACAACTGAACCATTAAGTCTTCAGAAGTTTACTAGCAAGGAATCAACATTTAATTTAAAACAATACTATTAACATAAAATCAATTAAAATACGCATAAAACGTTAAATGAAGTGTCCAATCAGAACTTACGGCGACGCTCTTCGAAACCTCATCATTTAGTATTAAGTGTCAAATTAAAACTTGCTAACGAGTTAATTTGACTTTATAATTGTCTGCGAACCGCATCACTGCATCATCGCTCGCACGTGCTCTGGCCGCCACCTACGAGTATGTACATACATATATGTATGTACCTACATGGAACATTTTAATTGCGGCACGCAGATGCCACTAGCGCCAAACCACGCGCTACTAGTTCAATATATTTGTCGACTGTTCTTTACCGCCAACACAGAATGTAGTGCTTCTGTCTGCGGCTTCATTTATTTGTTAGATATCTGACTCGAATAAAGTTGAATAAAATTATAAAATAATAAATATTTAACACGTAAACACATCGAGTTAGGTAAGCAGAACTGCTAAGTCGGTAGCATTTCAACTTTGTATTATTAACGAACTTAGGGATATTATTATTTATACTAGTGGTCGCCTACTGTTCGAAATTCGACCATAATAAAAAATAATTTTTTGGACTTTTTGTTTGACATTGACAACCAGAAAGTAAACAATGAACGTTGTATGTGTGTGTCAAATGAGTGTGTCAAATGCATGGTAGTGTGTGTAATGTTTTATTTATT
>DWGJ01000435.1:0-30749 GCA_018246895.1 Aspitha aspitha aspitha
CCCGCATAGGGTAGGACATAGAGATCCCATTTATATATAATGTTACCATCCTATTACCTATTGTCCACAATAAAGAATAATTTGATTTTAAATTTGAATTTGAATCTTTACAAATTTCTACAACCTTTACGTTACGTTCGCCAAATACCGCCCGCCCCGAAACCATTACATATCTCGAATGTGGTGACGGAAACTTTGTCTAATACAAAGCTTGTAATTAAAGTAGTACACGCAAAACACATTGTGAATAGAAAACACTCGTGAACCAAAGTTTCTACAGAAATTCTGTTGTTTCTACACCCAGTGACGCTTAAATTAACCAAAATCACATTCAAACTTGTTCCGTGTACACAAACAGACGGGTCCCAGTCGGTAACCGGGCAGGCCCGGAGCGTACTACGTTTCGCAAGTATGCGGAATATTGTAAACAAAATAATAATAATAAATAACTAAGGACAATTCTACACACGGCTGTCTGATCCTAAATTAGGCAATTTAATGTCTGTGTTATGATGCCCGGACAGCTGAATAACATACATATATACATACGATATAGTACTTATATAGATATTTTTATTACAGACACAGAACAAATAAATGTACTCATCACACAAATGTTTGTCCTGGGTGGGAATCGAACCCACGAGCTCCGGTTTTGCAGTCAGAGGCCGAAACAGTAATCTTTTAATGTAATCCTACGTTTTAATTTCATTATGCGAAATATAAGTATAAAGATATCGAACAGGTACAAAACTGAAACTAAAGAAGCAAAGTAAAGCTTGCGATCTTAATTTCTCAACTAACAATAACAATATTAAGTTTCCCGAAGGAAATACGAAAAATCAACGAAGACGAGCAGCGAAATCAGTATCAGCGGGAAACTTTTAAAACTTCTTTACGGACTCGACGATTTCGCGGAGATGAAAGATTTAAAAACGAAACTGAACAAGACGAAGATAATTGGCGAGCTCGATAAAGAAACTTGCGACTTTAATGAAAACGTTGGAAATAAACATTTTATTGTTAAATTGGCGAAACGGCCAATTAACGGCGAAAACAGATTTCATCGTCGCAAAAGTTACTTATACTCGATTTGCGCCATTAGAAAAAATTACGTTCCAATGTAACACGGGAGTTGTGATATTTTTCCAATTAAAAGTTGCGAGAGTTTCAACAAGTAGAGAAACAGTCGCGTCCCGCGCGGGCGGCGGTGTGTCGTGTGCCGTACGGTAATGTGGGATCTCACCTTCGCACTTGAATAAATTGTTCCGGTTAATTACAAGAACTCTCGTGGCGTTACGAGACTCTTGATGGCGGAAAATCAATGCATTCCATGTTCCAAATGTGTCGTACGGCTTGTATAAGATACTCTTCAGTTAGATCAAAGGAAAACAGATTTGCCCCAGACCTATTTATGTTACATCGCCTTTCCTGTATCGTTAAGTAATAGGAAGAAAATGTATCGGGTAGTGGCGAAAATATCTGAGACAATTGAAACTGAAATCTTCACTTAACCCCCAACCAGCTACGAACGAAATGATTATCATTTATCATATTATAAGTAACGAGTTATATTATTCTTATTATGAGTAAAGAAAATGTATGCGACGCTATATAATGAAACTTCGACAATCTAAGTAATTCACTTCTAAGTAGAATTCTATTTGTTCGTTTAACTTTACGGCCGAGTTATTGACTATGACGTCATATTCCACTTTACCCATATTCAAGGCAGTCTTCTATATAAGAACATGAAATCCACCATAATAAATAAATATGTATGTATTTCAAATAAGAAAGACCCAACAACTAATTAAAAATCTTTGACTTAATACTCACTTTTTTTCAAAATGTTTTAATGATAAGCATAATATGTATATTCCAACTAATAGATTTGTTAAGAAAATTAACCCCTCATAGTACCACAGTAGAATCGAACAATTAAAAGGTTTAAATCTTGATTTTACATTCAGGACAACAACAGCAAAATGTTTTCAAATATTACAATCAATATTTAGTCAGAAATATTTTTATACCAATTTAATTTATTAAAATAGTTCGTGTAGATTATAAATTTCATTCAACTGTACCTTAGTAGACCGTGGCTTGGGCAATCATCTGTTTTGGGATCGGCGAGCAATGTAACAATTTATTGTTCGTAACGGTAATTGAAGTATAAATAAGAATACGCGCTAGGAAACATCTTTGCGCAAGGTTCTCAAACTTTGCACACAAGACTAACATAGCACCTACTTGTACACCTATTTAAAGTTAGACAAAATATTTAAGTAAAAGTAACTTGAAACATTACACAATCTGCGTATATATTGCGTCTCTAACGGGTTTGAAACGAGTAGTCAGAAGTTAAACGAAATTGAAACATTCAAAATTCAAGTAAGAGATTGAGAATATTCTCCATCTCCTCCTTTACGGGATATTAAAAAATAAATTGCGAGAATATTTCTCATAAGCAACAAATTGTTCCGGAGCAAGTTCGCATCGTACACTTCGTTCATAACAAAAGTTCCCAACGTCACATTCTTTTGAGGTCGCAAAATTCAAGCTGCGATCGCGAAAGGTAATATCAATGGGGATATTATCGGCCCGCAACTCGGGTTCAAGTCGAATTTAAAAGTAATCAACAAGGTGAGAGTGAAGGGATCGGGCCCATAAAATAAATCTCAAGTGGAAATTACATGTAGTAATAGCGTGCGTGGCTATAAACCTTCTGGGCTCGAGTGCAGAACCTTTCAATAAACGTTCAATAATTTTATTGCTAACAATCAAAGATCAAAATTGAATTCAACAATCGGTTTCTGGCAAGTGTTCTACCCTCCTTGTTCTAATTTTTGACAGGTAAACTTACAACGTACCGAGTATCCGTGCTTGTACATATTACTGTTGTAGTGATATCCATGTATCTTGCTCAAAATTGATCAAGATTAAAAATTGGGAGATATTGAGATAACCTTCAGCATCTAGACGAATGATAGATAGTGAAAAAATTATATTTTTCTAATATTTTAGTTACGTTTGTTTTAAAATTGTAATTACAATATTTATTTAAACAGTACATTTCAAAAATAGCCAATATTTTTTTACATATAGTTTAAATTTGCAATAAATAAAAAAATTTGCACAGCAGCGTTGAAAAATGTTTAATTCTCAAAGTGAATTGTGGATGAAATGAGTTTGAGAACATATGATCGAGGGATACGGCTCATTTCCATTTCTATAATATTTGAAACTCAATATGTAAATTGCGTCGTTTCTGCTTGATGCCAGTTCTCTTGTTGGGTACCAACTTTATGTTTCAATATTCAATAATATACCGAGAGCCGGCCAGATATTTCAGTCCTGTCGTGGTATGTACTTCTTGAATAAATTAATGTGCAAGAATTATAATTTATTATTCAAAGTTACATAGTTTTTATATTCCCTTCACATTATAAAATTAATTTATGAACATTTTAACACAACAAGCAAGTGGTAATCATAATAATGTTATACATGTATTCTTTTCATTCAAGTTGATTTTGATTGTCGTTTCTCAATCATTATTTATGAAAGCCTGAATTTATCGATATCATCCTCCAGTTTTCTTCACGGCTCTGCTCGCAAGTTAATCCTGTCGTGTTTTGCTTCTAAGTGTATTTTTGTATGCTGCGTGAATGATGTAGAGTTTGGGGCTAACATTATATGTGGGTAGAGTCCCAACTTTTTACTTGAAATGTCTGCTATAAATTGAAGATATAAATATCGATACTATTTTCAAAGCAACATTTATAAAGTAGGTATGCGATAAGTCGTAGGTAATGTTTCGCTCAATTTTAATATTTGAGAGGATGTGTACGCTAACAGGATTACTTGTACATGGTTTCAAGGTTTTGCCTGTTTAATATTGAGGCTCTACACGTGAATATCTGTGTGCAAATCACGAGGTTCCCGAGGGATTTCGGCGTGTCCATGTTTTTCGACCCACACGCCTTCACATTCCTCTGATGGGAATATTTGTACCCAACATTTGCCTCCTAATTCGGGCATTTTGGCAATTCCATTCATAGGACGTTGCCATTAATATTATATACCATTATTATAACTCCAATTTTTATCGCATTTAACATTTGAACCTTACGGACTCCGTTATCTATTTAGCTGCAGTTGGCCAATGAAGATAAAGATATAATCACATCGTAATCTTACAATAACTTTATCGACCAAAAAAGTTTAAAAGTCATCTACAATTACAACGACTTATAATTTTTATAAAATACCATTTAACAATGACACAACAACATTCACACACTTACCGATATGGGCTGAGACCCGCTTCCGGCGTCTGAGCACTGTTATTACATGCTAATTATCGTCGGACCCGTAATTAAATCTGTCAAAGTTGTTACGAATCGAAGCTATTCGACGGCGAGAAGGGAGCAAAACGAGTCGGTATTAGACGCACAACGAGCTGAATCACGTTATCACACGTCAATCACAACGCATATCCGAATCCACTGGCACAACACTGGCTCGTGGGCGAGATTACGCGAGCACCGCACACTCGACGCTACGAGTACGTATTCGTAACCCGAGCGCAGCTACGCGCGACCGCTACGGAGTCGCGACGGCTACTGGGGGCACTGGGGCCCGCGCGGCGCAAGCCTCCAAACTCTCTGTCGAAGACTACTTCAGTGCTCCGCTCGGCGCAAGCCTGGAACATTTTCGCAAGAAGCTAAAGACCATTTTTCCCTGCATGTACGTCCGCTGTTCTATTTTGCTTACATTTTTTGAGACACCCTTTCGCGTTATATTATTCTAACGAATCCGATATAAGTCATCTACGAAATAATAATAGATCTCTTGGCGATGCGATTTTCTCTTTGGGCTCCTCATTTTGTCAGTTAGAACGTTACTTTATTCTTTCCCGAACATTTTATTGTGAATGACGTTAACCGGAAAAAAATACCAACGCATCTCCCCTATTGAGTTTCTCCGCTTCCAATCCACTCGTGACAGGCCCTGAATACGCCCTTCAATTAACGCTTTTCTTGTCATTTAAAACATGTCTTTACCAAAGTAACATTTGGATACGAAGGTTAACTCAAGTAAGCCGGCTAAGAAGGGCATGATCCCTTATTTCATTTTATAGAAGTATGAAATAGGATTACACTAAATTGAGGTCACATCACTATATTGCAAAAGTCAAATTGAGTCGCTGTCCCTGGGTTCGCTTCAGCTATCCAAACTAAACCACGTGGTGTTTTTAAAGGTGACGCAATGATTTCACGCAAATAATAATAATATTCCATCACTATCCATTTAACGACATTTTGAAACATATTACATAAGACAAATACGTTGAACTAAATTTATTCTTATATTTCATAAACTAATATTCTGTAGGGTGCACCAAATATATGAATATACATATAATAGAAATGCATTAATGTTAGATGATAGATCTTCATTGCTAAAGTATGTATATGTGTCTCTGTGCCTGGTTTAAGATCAGATGGCTTTGTGTGAGGGTGCCCCAAGCTATTATTATAATTAAATTAAGCTAAGTGGACGTGGGGGCGTCCACCGTCACGCTTACAGGCTACCAGTTGGGGTCAGGTGAACTCTAGCACCGTTCCTTCTAGGACAGGAGGCGGTATGCAGTTTCGTTAGCATTATACAAAACGACTAGGTATTCAGGTAGTTTAAATCATACAATAAACATAGCAACAAACCTGTTATTAACAACAAAAAAAAGCCTCGGTCCTATTTCATGTTAAAATTGAATTTTTAAACAGCTCTTAACATTCGGTGGCCTAAATTTCCATTGTTACTTCATCAACATGAAAAATGCTTAAAACCCACTAATTTACAAATGGAGAAGTTAAATCTCCACATAATGCTGTTTAACGGAGCGGCGCTTGTCCGCAAGCCCCTCCCTCGAGTGCTATCTGATTAACTGACGCAAAAAAAGACGTAAAACCTGTACCTGCTTTACGAGTTACGAGTCATACGTTTGCGGGGTTGCTGACTCGCTTTATAAGTTTAGGTGTTTGCGGAGATCATTTGGCAAGTCTATGTCTAGCTGTAGACTAATATGTAGAATCATGATCATGTTGTAAGTTAGTTTATCTTACTTAGCACATTTTAAGTCGTCCACAGTACGGATCAATGTCTAACTTTTAAATATCCATCGTTTTGTCCTTACTGTGTATAAATAAGAAATGAAAACACACAAAATACATAATTAGGTGGATGGGCTTTAATAAAAAGTTATAACCTTTATCGTGTAGGTACATAGTAAGTAAATAGTATTATCACTTCTACATAATACTCGTATCTATTATAGGTACGCTAGGGGAATATTAGCAATTAAAACTGTTAAACACCTATCTAAAGTTTTATCATCTCCGAGCAGACATACAGAAAATACAATTTGGCATTAATTTCGACCTTTGTGTGCGATAATAACAATATTAGTAATATTAACAGTGATATTTTGGGTCAATTTCATACACGGCTGTCTGGTTCCAAATTAGGTAGAAGCTGCGTAATAGGAACGAGACAAAATAAAAATACATACGTTTATATGTATATTCAACGCAATTTTGTTAATTGTTTAGTAATATGAAAAATTAATATACGTGAGAAGAAATAAAACGCTAAGTAAACGCAAAAGTTACGAAAGTCCAGTTACGAAAAAAAGTTAAATCTTAACTCGACACTTTATTGCCCGGAACGTTATCTGATTAAGTAAAGTAAAAAGTGTCCACTGGTTCGAGCTACTGACTGCGACACCACATACTCGGTCTCTCGAGAATTTTCACGTGAATTGAACAACAACCGCGCAATATGCTGTTCCAAAATTTTTCTGAACACAATTCATGGCAAATGTACAGTTAACGCGCAACTAAGAAACTATGACCAGCAGTGATAGCTCAGTGGCTTGGATTTTATCTCTCTCTCCCTAGTCTGGGTCCAAATACTGGCAGGCAAATCTGAATTTTGAGTAAAAAAGTACAAGTAAATAGAACATTAAACAAAAATACTTATGCGCTAGCCTCTACAATACATATTATCAATTAAAATTTCGAACCATCTCACTACACATGTATTACGTGCGTTCTACAGCATTGTTGCTTGCGCTACGATATGAAACAGAGTACAAAGAACAAAGAAACCGGTCCACTTTATTCGGAATATCGTTCGCAACAGCAGACAGACTCAGCGCGAGAAATATCTGCTAGTTTCGCCCGAACGTATGATGGCTTCTTGCCTCTGCCTCGTTTAAGGCGAACGATAAAGTAGTCATTGTCTCAGATTCTATCAAAATTATATCACTTCACGTTCATGGTGGAATAACAACGTATGCATTTCATTAGTGAACTACATTGGGATTAAAAGTTTTACTAAGGTACTGTCCAGTAGTGAGGTATTCCGAAACTGAGTCGGAGGTTGCGGGTTTGATTCGGGAATGATCTAGAATCGTAGCTAATTCTAAAGTTCTGTCTACACAACGGATAAATGTGGATTTGCCGACGCTATTGACTAGCAGTCATCGCAAAGAAACATCTGCACCATCACAAACGGGCACCTCATTAGTGTGCGCTAACCTTTATGATAAACCACAAAAGATCATTTGTAAGCTGAACGGTGACCGTGCTCAGATTGACGCGTGCAATATTCACGAGCGTCGCACGCGCGCGACTCTCTGTGTGAAACGGCCCTTAGGCCGTGAAGGTACTGGGCTTCTATCAAATTTAAAGTGTACTACATACATACATATCGTCACGCCAGGTCCCTAGTGGGGTAGGCAGAAAGCAGCGAGTGCCAAATATCTCTGTCCTTACAAACCTGCCGTGCTTAATCTACATTCATAATTCAGTGTTCTAATCTGTATAATTTGCACGCTCATTTGCACGCATTTAGGAAAGGAGTAAAACGTGATATCCTGAAAACCAACAACGCATTGGCAACTCCTCTGGTGATGCACATGTTCATAGGCGATGGTGACTTAGCTGCTCCGTCTGTCTGTATACAAATGAAATATGAACATACATATACCTACATTACAATAGATAAAAGCTATACTTTGTTATAGTTATCCTTCTTCGAATAATAACGTACAAACTAGTTGATTGCCTATCCCTCCACTAGCGTCATTTGATCCACGTCTACGTTGTTTGATCCTGTAGATTATAATTAGTTTCAATTATAGACTACGTTATAATTTACTTACATTAAATATGTTGATTAACTACATATTTTAATATTACTCAATATATCGAATGAGCATTGTCAAACGCTTTAAGATCCGTCACCACAAGGTGTACTTCAAGAAGCCAAAAAGATAACCCAACTCACGAGTTACTCAGCAACGTTGATGACCTCACCGCTAATCACAGGTATTTGCTTCCAAGTGGATGAAAGAGGAAGGGGGGGTGAACCCTCCAAATGCGGATTTGTAGTTATGCGGGTTTGCGCAAAAGCCCCCTGGAAGTGTACTAAGCTGTTCTGAAGCCAAAGTTCAATAACTATTAACTGAGGATAATAACTTCTGAAGCAAAGTAACAAGTGCTTTTGAACTAACTTTTTATTGATTGACTTTAATTATCGTATGGACACAATATGTTGGTTCACAGTATTTTTAAAGTTTTTAATAAGATAATTGATCAATAAAATGACTACAAACACGTCATTTCCAATATAAAACTATGTATACCAATTTGTTAGTAGTGATCAGGAGTTATTTCAAAAAAATATCCAAAATACAAATATTTATATTTGTATATAATTAGGTAACATTGAATCCGATGTTAATATTGAGCAGCAAAATAACTGCCGAGTGCGACCACGACCTTCCTACAGTACACACACGTGAAGCGGCCAATCAGACGTCTTCATCGCCACAAACACTCTTTGAAATTCATTTGACGTACACGGGCGATTATTTTCCTGCTATTAGTCGCAAAAATGTATTACATAGAATGAAATAACGAATTTTCAATTATGTATTTTTAAGTAACTACGAGTGCCCATGCGGTTTACCCGCATAAATACCGATCCCGTGGGAATTTTGGGATAAAAATAACCTATATATTGCCCTATAGTCTCCTCTATCTACCAGCGAAAGTCCCACTGAAATCGCTTCAGCCGTTCCTGAAATTATCCTCGACAAATAAAAAGACGGCAGACAGACAGTCAAAAATTAAAAGCAAGTTTTAGTATCGTTACTCTCTGGATGTAAGTACGTTAATAAAATATAAGTAACATACTATTTATTTCTCTACGTAATCGTGGAGTCTTGTAATCTTTAACCCCTGAAATACAGAATGGACTAAAAACTGCATCACATGTTTAGGTCTAACTAGTATTACGTTGAAACAGAAAACACCATTTATTTAGTAGCTTCAGGTAACAAAATACTATAAAATGTAGTGATCAAAGTGGTCGCGGGTCTGCAACATCCGTAGCGCAGTTGGGTCCATCGCTTCCGCAACGTTGACTGAGTAAACGTGCAAACGGAGGAGATAGGCTTTTCTTTGACTGCTTTTATCTCTCCGACGCAGTTTAAATAGGATGCAAACACAGATACGCTCGGCAGCCGCGATGAATAGAGAATTAGCGAGCGGACGAGAGAGGGACGGAGCACTTTGAAACGACTCGTATGCACCTTTCTCCGAGCTATTTGGGTCTTACGCTGAGTACTAAGAGTGTTAATTTGAGATGAAT
Source organism: Aspitha aspitha aspitha (assembly GCA_018246895.1). Classification (NCBI taxonomy): domain Eukaryota; kingdom Metazoa; phylum Arthropoda; class Insecta; order Lepidoptera; family Hesperiidae; genus Aspitha; species Aspitha aspitha. The sequence continues at coordinate 9,727 of DWGJ01000435.1, forward strand.
CTTTGAAGCACTGTCCAGTATTTGAACTCGTCTTTTCATTGGAGTCAAACAATATGGCGTGCTGTAACTTGCAACAGACATTCGCGTGGACTCGTTTTGTTTGTAAGCGGCGATTCAGACGTGACTGATGGTTTTGTTGCTACACAGCCCTCCTCGTAGCTAGTCATGTAAACCGATTTAATGATTAATATATCCATCATTGGAGTAACTCAGTGCCGTCTGCCTACTCGATTAGAATTTGACGTGATGGTATATTAATATATGTACTCTTTATGTAACCATTTTTCAATCCATGGGTTCATTTCTGTATGTTACGAACTACGAGTAATTACTCTAGTTCAATTCATCTGCAACCAAATGTAGGCACATTGACCCGCATTATCATTTATGCATAATATTTTATATACAAATGGCATAACACACATATGCGATACTTCAACCACGAGTTAAACCGTTTCATTAAAATGTATGTACATTGTACTCGTACAACGTTGTTCGAGACAGCGATGACGGTTGACCTTATCGCGCATCGACAGTTCCTATAACACGCAATCAGTTCCTATGAATTAGTATCGACATAGTATCGACATAGAGTTGGCTTAGTTATTTATATAAATAGTAAAGGTTACTGCGGAGCACGGTACCGCAAATTACGCGTGGAACGCGCGCCTTCTCGCCTCGATATGAGCGTTGTCAGTGGCACTACAGTCGTATTCTTGGCGGTGGATGAAACACGCATTAAGTGGGTAACTAAGAGATTTTACTTCGGTCTCCTGTCGTATATACATATGTATCTTTTGCCTGGGTTACATATTATTATTGGCATTGATTATCGATAATAATGCATCCTTTTCTCCCTTCCTGTTACCGTGTCCATGTCAAAAGGATGCTACAGAGTTAAAAGCGAGGCAAGTGTGTGATTGAAGAACCCTAAAGTCACCGAGACTACCTGAAAACATACAAATACTACAAATATATAATGATGAAATAGGTAAAATTAGTACAACAATTGATTAGTAAAAATGCATGCGTGCTCGTCGAGTTCACAGTGCACCAAACTGTGAGCATGTCAGCAATATTTCAAGCCGAAAGGATACAGGTACACTCGCGCACTTCATCAACGTCCAGCAGCCACTCGGCCGTGAGCGGCTAATCTGTTTTTTGATTGAAAACTTGAAACAACTCCTTAACAAGAGCGAACGAGCTAAATAGACCGGCACCCTAAATCGGTGAAGTATTTTTACGAAAATGTAATATTTTATTTACACAACTCTACAGAGTGAAATGTTTTATCATAATTTGTATTTCCATCGCAAAATGGGAATTAAACAAAAGCTGGCGCGGACCTCAATTGTGTTTGTACTTTTCAGTGTCATTTCCTTTTGATCTCGTGTTGCTCCTGTCCCTTTCATCGCTCGCTGCGTGATAAGACCCGTCCCTAACAAACTCAACCCTGTGTCGTTAGTCCCGATATATTTATTATTTACAACAACCGAATTATTTACAACAGAGACGACTTAAATAGTCATGTCTTTTGTAAATTGAATGAATATAATAAATTGAATGATCCCGCTCGTTCGCTAACCATCACGTCAACGATGGCTGTGAATAATTAATAATTAATAAAGCTGCTAATCAATGCCACTGACATCCCCACAGACGTCCATTTCCGTCAGTCTCATGTAGAAATACGGTGACCTAATATTTGTTTAAGGATAATTAAGAAACACCTATGCGTATCAAAACAAACCATTCTGTAATGCTGCTGGCTACTTTAACGTACATAGAAATAGAACCTTTTCCTGGAGAAATTCTTATTTTATATCATTTTTATCCATTGTATATTAACTATCAAAAGGTTATCTGATCTTTAATGAATATAAATAAAAAACAGAGATGGGAACACTTGTCTGTTTTTTATAATATTTCATAAAAAATAGGGTTATTTATGTAATTTTTATCGATACTTTTAAAATTATACGAGTAGTACCATACATTCTTTGCATATTTTAAACTCCTTTGTGTACGTATATTTCAGAGAACGCGAATATAATTTACATTATTTGGTTAAGTATGAAAAATGTATGAAACTAAAACCAACAGTAAGCGAAACTCCGCCGCAACGTTTTCTCATAACCGACAGAAATCTTGCGTACATTCGCTAACACACTTCCCGATACTCGAATGTTTCTTGAAGATAAACTTCGCCACATGAAACCCCTTCGTTGCCACAAAACAAAACACGAGCGGCGAGACAAAGGAATGTTGGAAATAAATACGAACTTCCCAATACCGAGTTCCCGAACAAAACCGAGTTGGGAACAAACTTGGGGAATGACTCGAGCGGTCTTCTCGATCATTGTACCGGTACCTGGTTCGCTGGTTGCGAAAGGAAAAATATTCCAACAATAAAGAACCTGCTTTATAACGACCTGTAATAGGGTGGCGATACGAACACAACTCGATTAAAACAGACCGCCGACATACCTCCATAGTATCTCCAGAACGTTCTGGCTGCCCAAAAATCCTCGAAACCTTCACCTCGTACGACAAACTGTAAATAACGTACCTGTATTCTAAACCCAAGCGACAGGGACGTTTTCATTACATACGTAAGGCATAACTGCTTCTGTTTGGTAAACCACCTAGTTTCCAAGCATTAGCTTAGACAAAATTCTAATTGAGCATTGCACAGGATCCGTCGCATTCAGTCTTACCAATCGCGGTAAAACAACTCGGTAGGGAGCGTCTAAGTTTGTTGGTAACGTGACTTTTTTCGACAGTGAGCGAACGTGCTGGAAACGTTGCTTATATAATGAATACCTATTTTTTAAATAAATCGTTTTCGACGAGCATTCTTGCCATGGATAGGATTGAGAGAAATTCAGTACGCTAAACTCTACGCTGTGCAGTGCTGTAAGAAATCTAACCTAACCTAACCTAACCATCAGTAAATAGCCGTGTCTGTCAACGGCGTAATAAGTTATGTTTTCTTGCTATATTTTCTGTTTGTCGAAAGAGCGCGGACTCCCGTTGTAGACGACATCATCAGTTTAACTCGTACCGCAGTAATTTTCCTTTGACACATGTTATTTTAACCACTTGGCACTAATTAAATTCCATTTCTAGATACACAAGTACAACACGAAAATGCAATTTACTATCCTCCTCTCTATTTATATACTCGTGGTCTAGAGCACATTTTGAAAAATATTAAATAACAAATTACAAAATATAAAGAGCCGACAATGAATTAGCGAGGTTTCTGAAGGTGTCCTATTTACGATGCAATTACTTAAAAGTATTTTAATGAAATCAGCCTAAAGATTTTACACTATTTTAAAATTGTTCATTAAAAAATTTAAAACTTTCGTCATCGGTTGTACTTTGGTGGCAATAATTCCGCTTTGATGTCAGAAATCTCATTCACTCAAATTGTCGTTCGGTCCTCTCAAAGGTGATTAAAATTGTCACCGGAGTTACATAATTACGTGATGGTTTCCGGCAGAGGATTTAAATTGTACCTAGCAGTCCTATTTACAACCCCGCGGACGCTAATGGAGTCCTATATTAATTACAACGTAAATAATTACTAACGGCAATTATAACTTTACGAGATATGTATTTCCAAGGCGAATATTATGTACGTAAATTGTCAAAACAAGGTACCTACACAAATGTAAAATAATACCGTTTCGAACACATTCACAATCTTCGGACATTGACAAATATTGAGCCGAAAATTCAGTTAAAGCCATTTTCGTGAATATGACATGTATGCAGTATGGATCATATACGGAATTCTGCGAAATTCTCGTATATTGATTTCAAACACTGAAATTCATCGTTATAATGTATGTACCGATTATCTACAGTGGGTGGGATTGTATGTATGTCCAACGGTTGATCTACTAAGATTGATCTACTAAGTTGATCTACTAAGACTCCGACGCGGATGCTACAGCACATCTTCATAAAATCCCTCATCCAGTACCGAAAGGAAAATAATAGTCTCAGGAAGATAAACAGTATCTGCGGAGCGTTTTAATCGAAATCGGAATATATCTCAAAGTTAGAGACCTTAAGTTATCGCAGAGGAACCGATTCAAGTTATAATACCCGATCCGTTCGGTCCCGGGGCGTGCTATAAAATCTTTCATTGCAATATCCTTGGGACTATCGCGCGGCGTGTATGCCGTTCGGATTTGAAGGCATGTTGTAATGTAACATCAGTTGTTTTATGCCAATGACATGTACGAATATCAATGCATTATTAGTTGTTTACCCTATTTTGTAAAATTGGGGACCTCAAATGTCCCCGATGTCACTCATATGTGAACTGCTCGCCCGGATCGGTTTATCGATAGTATTACTGATTATTTATTTTACCGGAATGTTTACAGGAGTTAGACACCAATTAAACTTGTGTCGGGGAACTAATAACAATGGTCAGTGAACTATGTAACTTGGTGGTCGAATCCCTCATCAATTGTTACACCATAACCAACTAGTTTACGGCCATTGGCGTAAATAGGACCGTGACATCGGTGACTAGTATTTTGTTTTCACTCTTTCAAAAAAACAAAATGTATGTAAATGTAAGTAACGTACGTTTGTTGAGAAATCATTGTTAATACGACAGAGCAGAGAACGGCTCGCCCGCGGCCGGTACTTTATAACTCACATTTCACCCCACTATGTAAGAAACAGTTTTGTACGCTCTACATTTTTCGTGTTCTCTACCATAATAAGAGAGATTATAAATATTCGGTTAATATTATTGAGCATTAACTTAGTTGAACTAATAAATCTTTTAAGTATATTATATTAATGTATTAACTTAATTTACTGTTACATTACATCGTAACTTCTAATTGTTATTTAATAAACAAGCACGCGCTTGAAAGAAAACTGCAACACATTCGATGAAAGATAAGTACGTAATCCACACTACATATGTTGTAATCCTCCTTCTGCCACTTCTTCCACAAGTATTAAGTAAGCAAAATTGGCTTTAATGCAAATGTTAAATGATAATCGCGTAAAGCTTTCTGGATTTCGCCCTGCACAGATAATGTTACGGTATATAGTATTATTTAATAGGAAATCTAAAAAAGTCATATGATGAGCGTCGCTATGTGACATTTATATCTCGCCAGCGGGAGATTCATTCGACCCCCGCACCCGCCCGAGGGGGCGCGGTTATGTCGTGAGAACTTTATGACGACACGCGCTTAAGCAGTTAGCGGACCTCTTACTTTTTATGTTTAGTTTATAAACTCTATATGCAATTCTCGTAATAGAACCAGCTAACGGGGTACATAGCTTCTTATATTTAAAGCAAAACGAAAAAAGAAGAGATACCTTTATACCGTGACTTTTTTAAATTATCTTATTGATTGTCCCCAGTTATTTAAAAAAATCTTATTGATCCACTAGTGGTTTCCAATTTCCAGGCATAATGAGAATTGCACTTCAGAAGGCTCGTATTTGCGAAAGAGAACCAATCCAAAAGAATGAAAATATCGTAAAATCATATCCGGCATTGAATTAGCAATTCTGCGATAAAATTATTATAATATTATAATTAAATAACACAAAGAGACGACGTGAAAACGAAGGACACAAATACTCTTCAAGTCATCTATCAGATTGGTGACCACGCTCCGTGTCATCGAGTGGAATAATTAACAGAATATAGTCACTTTAGCTTCTACTTTACTATATGATTCCACTTAATTTTACTAAAAAAATAAAGATTACTAAAAAAAGAGCGGTTGTTAGGTTTTGATAACGCTGTTACATTCTAGATCAGATTGTATTCTAAGCCAATTCTCAAAATTTTTCTTTTTCCTTTTAATATTAAAAAAATTTAAAATGAATAATACTTCATTTACTGAGTTCAAATTTCAAATAAGAAGGTACTGTTTACATAATTGGTGAATTACATCGCAACGTGTCTAGTCCGTAACAGCATAATTGGGTCTGTCTAATCAAGTTGACTGCCACTTCTCTAGGCGGTCCCGTAGTTACCAGTATCATTACGCTAGAAAGGCTATTGTATGAGAATATTGTCCAATTCATACGCTTAGAAAAGAAATTCAGTTGACTTTCCTCGGCGTCCGTGTGTCCTCACGTCAGCAGTCCAGGCACGTAATCAAACGCCTGCAGGCGCAACGTCAGGATTTGACACGGCGACGCCTTTTATCAATATTTGTATCGGTTTTCTATATCTCACTCGGCGCACCTCGCTCAAAAATACCACTACAACGAAGTTTATTCGATTCTACAGCGCGATAAAGTGACAGACTATCAGAGAATGTCAGTCGTAGGTACTTGGTAGAAATAAAAACGCGTGTTCCCATTTTTTCATATTTTGGAAGTAGTCGATAAATGCAGACTACGCGACAGTACCTACAACTGTAGTGCGTTAAGCACTCGATGTCACGCTCGACTACTGACTATCGACTACCTAACAGTCGCCTAACGCCTTCCGAAGCTCTTGTAGTTTTAAACTATCTCGTACCCGAACTAGTGCAGATAGTTATCCTGAAATTATAATTACAATTACATTATTTTTTAAAACTTAAATAGCGACAAAATTAACTTCATTAATGCAGTAGTCTCGTTTTAATTTAATGATTGAACAGTTCGCTATTTAGAATAATAAGCCCATAAAAAACGTAGCTTGGTTTTAAAGTTTGTCACAAAAAACAAACACGTTAAAAGGTAGTATTTGTCACAGTACGTGGAAAACTGATATTGGAACTCGAATATTACTTAAACTTTCCATAATCGCTGACGAAGTCGACGGCGGTAAGTCTATTAAATATTATATGAAAGCGTAACCGCGGTAAAGCGATATGAGATTTTCACTAATATCTAAATCGCATTAAACGTAGTTGGGAAGGTGTCCCGACCGCGTTGAGTAATGAGATGGCAATAAGCTGCCCACTGGCCGCTAATCGCTTATGACAACGTAAGCTTCCACGATTGAAGTTCTTATTGTGATTTGACCCGACGATCCGTTTCGTACAATTCATTAACTGATATCTCAGTAAAAACTATACGTAAACAATTAAAATTATTTCTATTATGTAAATCCAACCTGACAAAATCTTTTTTGTTTTTTTTTTAAATTGGAATAGAGTAGCAAACGAGCAGGCAGCAGTCACAAGTGGCTGCCACCGCCCATGGACATCTGTAACCGACTCCTAACAGGACTGTAGGGAGCTGACTGTTAGTGTGAATTCAGTTAGTATAGGTGTTAATAGGAATTAGTTGGTGAGTGTTCTTTAGTAACAGGACTGCAGGAATGGGAATGTTAGTGATATTAGCCCAGTTAGTATGTGTTAGTAGGTGCAGCTAGTAAGTGTAGTAGTTATCCTATCAGAAGTCGGTCACAGATGCGTTGCTACTCTTGAGGATTAAGATGGTCGCCTCTGGTATACGAGTACAAGTGGACCGGCAACCACACCTTTCGGATACATATCTTTTACGATACAGCAAATTATATTTAAATTTTAAGTAACAATGAAATGCTAAATATTCTATAATTTTAACGGCAAATAAAGTTTGATTTTACCTAGCTGAACAAGATTTTGAATGCGTTTCAATTAAAAGAAAATTTGTTCTTAATATGTAGTCATTTAGTGGTTCTGCGTTGCCGCAAGCTGAGTGTCGACTGATTCACTGCCGAGCGCTATAATTAGCGAATCCTTGCTGACTTTGCGATTCGCATTTACGCTCAGATTCCATGCGACGGTGAGCGTCTTACAGCGTTGCTTATTTCAATCACTTCGATAGTTAAAGACTATTAAGTGTCGAATTAATTATTCTTTTCTTCCTTAGACAGATAAAACAATGTGGGTTTGTTTTAGGTATAATTTTTATTATTTGTTATTATGTTATTCTTTCAGGAGATGGCGCAGTATAGGTACTTTAGATATACATATACAGGCTTACAGCCTACACAATGCGACAATATTCATTTATCACATAGGCACAATAATCATTCATTTATGAGCTTCTCCTGTATTCCAGATAGTTTATACAGCTCCACAATATAATGTGACGATGAATGCCACTTCACGAAGTGCGGAAAGTGTGGAAACCGGTGAGAATCTTCTTTGCGTCTCGAAATACCCGTTCATGCATATTGTGAGACATTTTCTGTCTGAAATATATTGAAATCGGTAGTGGCTTCTTGCTTGCTAAGGAAAGTTGCGTTTATTTTTTATCGAACTCTTACACAAATTCGCGAAGATTTTGTCTCAATATTCTTTAAATGTTTCAAGACAATCCTTTGATTAAAATAAAATATATAGTTACGAAGAATATGAACTAAAAGTTGAACAAGAATTTAATTATATATTCATTGTTTAAATATTGACAGATTATCGATTCAGCAGAACTTTAGTTCAATAGAGAAGTTAGTTGAAACCTCATCAGACATTTTCCTACTAGCTACGGATAATTGATTGAATAATACCAGGTTTGGTGAATTTAATACTAAGTCAGGTAACCATCACGTAATCCAAGTTGAATTATTGAAATGACTCTTCTTTGCCTATTGGTTTAAAATTATTAAACATTAAAAAAATTAAGACAGATAAAAGAAATACTCATTTTCACGAAAAAGTCACAGGCTGATCATATAAACTAAATGTTACTATTTGTAATCTAGTGAAATTACACATTAATGTCATTTTCTACAAAGGAAGCAGAGTATATAATATAATGTATTATTCCTATAATGGAGATACCTGTGCTCGCGTATCTGAATTTGGCTATTGATCGTTTGTAATTGAAATAGGCGGGCGCCACCGTTCGAATCATACCTCTGAGTAGTCCGACCAACTGTGTGTCTACAACCAATCTATAGCATAGATTGGTTGACGTATCAGAACCGTTAAATGATCACTGTCTCTTGATCTAATTATATCACCAGATTCTATTCGACATTTATATTGATCGTATCGCAATAATGGAGTGGAGCGAGTGTTGTTGGATATACGAGTAGGTACCGAGGGAGACCAAGAACTTTCTACCTCGACACATACTGGCTGTTGGGGAGACCAATCTGCATAACCAACGAGTAGATATAGATGAAGATAATGATAAATGTAGAAGAAGCATGTCAGGTCTGAAGGATATAATTATTTTGGACTGAGTGCTCTCTGAGTACCCCGTTACGAACATGACCAGATTAAAAGTAATAATAATAATTACTTCAACCATTTATTTTTTAGGAAGTTTGTACAAAACTATTAACTTTAATCGTTGTGTATAACTACGCGCTGAATTCTCATTTCATTTGCAAAATTGGGTATTGATTTGCAGGGTACAAGGGAAGACGGATAACCGTCAACTTATACAACCGCTTCACGTACTCAGGTTGTTGTCTACGTGCTCGAAGCGATCCCCGATACATAATACCTTATCGTTATCAAGTGCAAATTAATTACTAATATGCGTACAGTTATAATTTGTGCAGTTTTGTGCTGGGAATGTTTGCCGCTAATTAGCTAACGGGGCCGGGACTTGACACTGATATCGATATAACTTGACTTTATGGAATATTACGTAAGTTCATTCAGGTTGAAACTTTGTAACTATTCGGGATATGTATTCAGATTAAAATGTTAAGTGTATTCAATAGTAATGTTTTTAATATTAAATTTTAATAAGGAAATTTTTAAAAACACTGTAACCGTTTGCTTTCCGCCGGCGTAGAACAGAATAACCTAATGACACGGTGGTCTGCTGCAATGTTTTTTGCTTCAACACTCCTGCAAATCATCGACTTGTTTAGATTTCCTGAAAGCTCACGGAATAGTGAGCTCATAAAAGATAAACGTCATTGGCATGCGCAACAAAGTTATTACCTTCCGGTCTAGCCATTATTTAAAAACGCTCCGTAAAGTTAAGCAATGTTGTGCACTGCTGATTGAGCACAATATCAACCAGATAATACATTAAAGTGACCAAGTGATGATGTCAAAATATGGAAGAACCTCAGTCTTGTATTTCGACTTGTTTTTATTTACAACGTAATCCCATTTAGGGAAAAAATACAGAAACGATGGTTTATTTCACTTCTTATCTGAATGGGAACCATGGAAAGTTCCTTTACAAAGAAAACGAGTTAAATCAGCCATAAATTCAGCCCGAATAGCGATTCCAGTAAGTTATCATCGGCAGTTACGAAAGCGTGCCTCGAGTTTTATCTTTAGATAAAAGCCTTTTTCTTGCAGGTGTATTGTCTTGCAAATCTCGGGCTATTTATAACTTTTATAAGGAAGATATTTGAAGTGCCTAAAAACATAAATTAGGTACTTTGTTGGTACCCGCAATAGAGCCGAGAGATAATAGAGCCTACTTCTGTACGCGGTCTAAACGTCTAGAAGTGAGATGCTAATTCAGTACCTCTTAGCGTGGATTTAAGTTACCGCCAACCGAATGTCTATCGCAAGTTATTTCACTAGAAGCAGAAATGATGAACATTCGAACAGTAGAATAACGCATGAAAGTTTTTTTCACTTTCAAATACATATACGTACGAGTGAGTATTTTATTATAGTGACACGGAGAGGAAATTCATGAAAGATATAAATTTCCCATAGTATATAATAAATATCTTTATTTGTCAGTAGGATGTGATAAATCAATTAATCCATAATATCAATACAAGGAAAGCACAAATTACAAAGTCTTAAGTTATAGAAGAGAAGTCTTAAGTTATACATTGATTACCGTAATTTTGCAGAGAAATTAGTTTTCTAAACGGTGATTTCTTCCTTAATGGTAACAATACAATTATTGGGTACTATTTGGGTACATACTATTTTGACATTCATGATTATAATATGATCGACAACAGTAATGTAAATCAATGCTCGCGTGGAGGATTAGATGTCCAATGTTCCATGTATATACGTTTTTTGATATCCTTTAGCTCAAGGTCGCTACATAATACGAGCGGCTTCAGGCCAAAAAACGTAGATTTTTCGTGTAAATTGTGTATATATTTATGTAATTTCATTATCTATGTATTTGTCATTTGTTCCTTATACCTGCTGAAGTTTACCTTGAAACCTTGTTCAAGTTAATCAATCTAAATATAAAAATACAATTCCTGTTATGTCGTAATGGAATTATTTGTGACGTAATTGCATATGAACGAATATTAGTAACTTAAGGAATACTCGAGTCAAATAAATTGTGCGTTTCGTGTAACACAATTAAAATCGTTCCCATACGCCGCACTCCAGGGATATTGCGAGATGCTTTTTCAATTTATCTTAAATGGCGCTTTCCTTGTCGTGTTTGATAGCAATCATCTATTTTTCTCCCCAGTGCTGTAATTTTTACGCTTCTTATCTATTTTATTAACCCATTACGCAACGAGTATTCGGCATTAACGGATGTAGGTCGAACATTAACATGTGGTTTGAGCAGGCCGCCAGAAAGGAACTTCTGTTTGTGAAAGCACTTTCTACGTTGATATCTTTTTAGCGAACAACAATACGTAATTGACATATGGAGTTTATTTGTCTCGTGCTAGTATGAGTGCTGTTTAATAACAATGTAATTCTTCCCAGCTCTACTAAGCCTTTCCATATCGTACCCAACAATTGTATTGTTGCCATTAAAGAAGAAATCACCGTTTAGAAAACTAATTTCTCTGTAAAATTACGGTAATCAATGTATCACTCTTCTATAACTTAAGACTTTGTAATTCACGTCACAAATACATAGATTCGGTATGCCCAGATAATATATTAATATTGCTCTATACATATGCTAATGCAGATAATATTCCTCTATGGTATATTATAAAAAATGGTAACTGAACATTGTCATAATCATAAGGTAGGCGTGTTATAAATATTTTATTAACTGTTACTTAGTGTGTACTAATACGTTATATAATCGCGTACTGATATGATTATGTTCTTTATATCATAATATTATTACCTACTGTAGAATTCAGAATGTATGTAGTATGTATAGCAGATTGGTTGCATTAAACATTTTTTTTATTCAATTGAATTCGTGCAGACTACTGTTGAACACACTAAGTTCATGTTGCAATCTCAAGCATTGATCACAGAACTTCAATTGCCTCGCTATGCACAGTACCGGTCCATTGCATCGTGTCAAATGCTTACTTTCACTCAATCAGTACATTGAATTCTCAATCGAGAGCCGCCGTGTACACGATTTTCTCATTACCGCTCTTTTGTTGAAGCGTCTCCGGTATTCGTGTATGGTTTTGTATATAGATCTTATATCATCTCCCATCACCACACCGTTTAATGACATCAAACAAATTTAAGATACAACGATAAAGAAATAAAATAGCTATTTGAATATAGAAATTTGGAAGTGAAAGCGGTTTTATAATATCGAGGTGAAATTAAAAATATGTTTCTTAACTGTCATATGCATATGTATTTTACATTTTCTGTAAAATCTGCCAGAAGATATAAAAGTTATCGCATCCAGTGGTGAAAAGTTAATCAAACAAAACACGTTATGTAAAACTCGCCCCTTAGATGTGAGCAAGACGTTTGTGAACGATCTTTAATGTTACTTTGTGTTCAAGTTTGTCACAGAACACATGGACTTTGGGGTTTAGGGCGCGCGCATAACACCGGAAAGACTTTTGAATTATTACTTTAACATCACGAAAGAGTAATTTATTTGCAAAGAAATTAACTAATATAACCGTCTTTGCAACGAGGTGCAATAATCAGCACGTCTATATTAGTGCTTCGCTGTCAGATTGGCATCGGTTCCTCAATACACGCTCCAATCAATGCTTCAAAGTGTCTTAACGCCGACAAACCGTGCAATTGGTTTGTGTTTTGAATCGTTCCAATGCATTGGGGGATATATGAACTTAGCCTAATTGCGCGTAGTAATGGTTTTATTACCTACATAAACTCATTCGCCTAAAATGAGGATGTCGCCAAATGTATCATAATTTGTCACTGGTATGTACTTTGTAGTGTATCAGGTGAAAGCAGTATGTTATCTCAACTATATTAATAAACATATAAAGTTTACATGAATAAACATTCTTCTAATTCTAATTAATGAATTATCATCTTGCTAATAACAAAGTGCAACCATTAGATTTAATTAAAAAAGTAGTATATTCACCATTACAGATCACCATAGCATTTAAAATGTTGGAGCTAAAAATTAAAATTATTCAATTTCAATTACAATCGGCATTATAAATACTAATAACTTACCTATGATTCCTATATATACCGCGCGGCGCCTTTAGCTAATTATTTTTTTAAATAAATTCCCATTATTGCATCTTATCAGATTGTTTTCAACTTCAATTAGCTGCACTGTAATTCTTGAGATACCTTACAAGATACAATAATATTTACGGTATGAGATTACAGTCTACCTCGTCTACTAAGCTTTGCATAATGTAACCTTTAGGACAGTCAATACGAAGTTGGAAACTTTCCGCCGAGTCGTTTTATCGTTTCAAAGATCTACCTATTTATTTTATTCGTGGCTTTGGTGGATTTAAAGATATTTCTTAATGTATTTCCTAATTTATTGATTCTAAAACAGGAAAATGACATAAAATATATTAAAAATAAAATAAAATTATGTAAATTAAATAAACGAAAACGAAATAAAATTATGTATATTATAATCAATTGAATGTGCTTCGTCTTGCGATACGACTGCATTGCATACGACTTCAATCATGTGGCGCCCTTAGGTTGTAAGCTCTGTGATATTTTATTTAAATTGACGTATTATATATGTAGTTATTGCTTGCTCGCTAAGAACAAAGTTTCAATGATTCTGAAAAAGTACCATAATGAACTTTCCTTCTATTTGTAGAGATAGAATACTTAAAAGGATGTTGGAGCTTTTCTTGTACATACATATACCAGTATGACTGCAAGCTACTTATCATGAGATATAATGGAGACGTTAGTAGCCAACACGCATGTTGGAAGTTTATTAAGCCGTCTTAAAGGCTTGCGACGAGCTTAAGGGTTGAGCTTATGATGGCAAGCCGGATTGACGGTTCATACATTTGCCATTTACCTTACCGCGATGATCGCCTGTCTGCTATTAATTGCCCGTATTACAACACTGAGTTTGGTCTTAAAATGTTTTAAGCATATTCAAATCTAATTCTGTTATTGATTTTAAGTTATACAAAAACACACTGCATAAAATTATATACCTATGTATGTATATCTATAGCGTTTATCAATTTTAGGTGCTTCTCAAGCTAAGGTACATAATCATATTAATTTATAGTAAAATTTAACTTAAACTTACAGTAAAATTACACTGATCTGAAGTTATGTTTTAGTAAGTATAAGAAAATTAGTTACATGCAATTAACTACGCATGTTTAGGTATCTCCCGCGATGTTTAGGTATCTACTTGCTCCCGTCTGTTTACATATTTACGTAACAAGCAGTAAATGTTTTGGCGTTTCCTGTGTCACTGAGCACAGACAGTGTATATCATACGCCATAAATTTGTATTGGAGTCTTGATTAGGGCGGATATCTAATAATCTCGTAGCTGCAGTGCAGCCGCCGTGCCGCCGCGACAACGGGCGGCGACTCGCTGCCGGCGGCGGCGGTGTGAAGCGGATTATTGAACCACCCGTCTGCCACTCATTTTATGGTCCTTTTAATATATGTGAAATGTATTATTCAAGGTGCTCTTTTTGATGGCACATTCTGCTTACGCAATAACACGTCTTTTGTACGTAATAGGTACATATACAGTAATATTATACAGTAATTCTAGCGGGAGTATAAAATACAACACAATAAGATTTAATGTTTATAAGGATATATATATATTATGTATAAGCTGGACACTACAACTTACCGTCCCAATGTTGGTCCTAGATAAAAGCCATTTTGTAACTATAATTACTATAGTAAGGTCCCAAAACATAATATAAATAATGTAACTTAACACACAAAGTATTAAGGTGACTGTGTAATTGGCTTTTTACGAACCATATTTCTATTGAAAATTATTTGTACATTTCAAAATGGGATGAACCTATAACTGAATTGAATTGAATTGAAATCTACGACTGAATCATTAGGTACATAAACAATTTTAATTTAATAAATCGTAGGAAGTGGGTTTATCTATTTATAAATCCTATTCTTTCGTTAATAGTTAATACAACAGTTGGAATCGTACAATAAAATATTACGATATAAGATTTTTTATTCACAAAAAGTATTTTAACCATCACACTTTGGAATTTCAATAAAATGTAACACAAAATTTCAAGTAGTATAATATGGTAGAGTGACGACGAGAGAATGAGCTTTTTAAACGTCAAAGAGTTGGTAATTTAATTCGTTTTATTATGACAAAGAAACGACTGAACGCTAACTTTTCTTCAGGTTTTTCCGTGTTTTATTCAACTTTGGCATTCATCTTCACCTTCAGAATTTCTTTGATAGAATAAGATTTGAATAAGTTGACTGGTCATTTCTCTATTGTTAAAATTTAATACTGTCCTTTGTATAAAATTACTTTCCACCCTCATAAACCGCATAAACAACAGTGCTGGTAAAATGCGGATTTGCACTCTTAGCTTACTTCATTTGTATTCTTATATGTATTATAAGTATAACACAGATATACAATATAAATAGATTAACAAAAAAAATTACAATTAATAACAAAGCAAAAACTTTTGATAATTTTGCATGCGGTAGTATGTATCTATGTAGATTGATGCAATGTTTGTCAATGGTGAGCCTTATCATCTTACACGCTACCTCAAGTAAAATGAAGTTAACTTGACAAAAATATCTGACTGTTCCGCATAATTGACTTTATACTCGTACTTCCAGAAATAAATAAGCCTTTTAAAAAAGATTCTAACAGTGTAATGACAATAATGAGTTGTTTTCAAGTCAAGTTCCTAAGCATCGGGCCAACGTAAAAATATTATATTATTGACGTCAGCCACGTAATCTTACTTCATGTTTACTGAATGCAATTGACTCCCAGAAGACTAAGTAAGAGTGAGCCAAACAAAAGGCTAGCACTTATGCCAGTTGTGGACAGGAAATTCTCCTTGTTTTGGCTAGTAATAAAATGTTACAGCGTCTGTTTTCCTCGGATAGACAATTTGGCGAACGTAATAACGTTGTATAATTGTTACCTTCAAGTGTAACGGTTTCCAGATGGCTCAGCGATATTACAGAAATAACTATCACAAGTTAGGGAACGGTTATACGGAGCCCGATTTCCGCTGCCAGGATACATAGTTATTGCTTTTAACATTGCACGCAAATAAAATAACACGTCGTGCAGCTATACTCTCCCTGGGTAGTAAGTAGGGTAAAATGTGTTTGTTATATGAAAGCTAATGTCGCCAAGTATACTTATGTATATGTATGTGGCTTAGGATTCTCTATCCCATTTGGAGGGTCAGGGGCTTGTTCCTAATAGTACACACCTTTGAATTTATTATACAAAATTATTGAAGATGTGCTTCGGTCCAAAGTTGTCGAAAGTACTGGGCTAAATAATAAATATTTATAATTGGTAACAATTCCATTGAGTAAAATTCCATGTACATAATGGATTAACATAGTAATGTCGGCATTTTGAGTCAGAACATGTCTTGCAATGAGCGATTAATTCATTTTTATGACATTGGCTACTCCATTGTGCTTAGCCATTAGTCTATAATTTATTAATATTTTATGGTCTCAAAGGGATGGTTATAATATGTCTTTAAAATACTGCATAAATCATATCATACTTTATAAAAATTTCTTTCAGAAAAGGCCTTCTCTTGCAAGTTAAAATGGCTTTATTTCGTTGGCCTTCGGCGCAAACATTTTTCTGAAAATTCTTTTTCGATAATTTCGTGTTCACTGTTTGTAAATATAGACAATTACATAATTTTACTACAAGGTGAAGGTCGTGGTGGCTAACTTATTAGTTCCAACACATTTCACTGAGATTTCGCCTCTCTTTCAATAGGTGTGGTTACCATAAATATGCAAATACATACATATATTGAATTTCAACCTCAATGAGATAGGATTCTAATTATGTTTATACTAATGGCATTTGTACTATGTATAAGTATGTTCTGCTGCACTCATGATACAAAACCACGTTGTCCGGATAGATTTTGATCGGTTTTCGGTTCACACGAGCCGTAAATTCGTTCGAAAGCGCAAAAAATCGCTCGCCGCAGATTCGAATCGAGTTTGTTTGTCGCTCTGCGCTGATTTATTTACGTCATAAATCTAACAATGGATTAATCAAACGGCTTTTGTCAGCAAGCAATGTTTGTTCTGGGCTTCAATAATAACTGTATGCCAAACTTTAATAAATGGAAATCAAATATTTTATTTGATCGTGTTATGCATACAGTGTTGTTGATTTTATTAAAATAACATTTTTACAATTCATGCGACATGCATAGGCGCTAAAGTTGATGTTATTAATTAAATTTAATAAAGTGTCGTTGTTTTATGCGATTTCCCAAAATGTAATTTGAAATCGTGCATAATGACTATGAAACCGTTTTGGGTATATGTGTAAGCTTTTGGGTTTACCACAGGAAAGTAGGTACTTCAATTAAATTAACTCTTAGTCAACGACATTGTGCGCTTTTCCAATATTTTCATTTTCATTTTGTGTAAATGGTGTAATAGATCGCATATAAAACTTTATTGTAGCGTTTTATTTAATTTCAATCCATCTTTTGCCACAATACTTCAAAAAACGGTAACGAACAGCCTTTTAACACCAACATGAAGACATTAAGAGAAACGATTTGATTACATGTTGTTTTCTATTCTAAGTTATCCTTGACTTGCTTAACCGAGCTTTTTTAATTGAAACCCGTCATTATAACTTTAATTATAATGATACCTTTAGGTTTGCATCTAGATACATATTATAACTGTAAATTATAATTTGACTAATGCAGTGTTTAGCGAACCTAACTTTTGGGTCAGATGTTATGGGTTCGATTCCCATTTATTTGTGTGCTGAATGTTTATTAAAAAGTGAATATGAATATGGCGTGAAAATATTTTTCTACGTATTTTGATATATTATGTAATATGTTTTATCCCATTAATTATTCATTATTCCGATGTCTAGTAGGTTTCCTAAATATAAGCGACTGTGTATCTAATTGTCAAAGCATTTTATTGGTACCTGAGACAGTCTTAAGTTGTTCAGAGGATGGAACGTTTAATATTAGATTTGCCACGACGCGACCCAAGGTGAAAGAGCCATTATTAGCGGGGCTCGAATACATTTCCGTATTTCGAGAGAAGCTGACCAATTTATTTCAACATTAAGTAATATTCAGCATCGCTTTGATACCACTAAACTAAGCAAACAACTAAGTTAAATTTCAAACGAGTCGGGAATTCGTTGTTTATTTTCCTCTTCACCTGCCGTGTTGGTCTATTCTCGCTTCCCTTACTTTCGTGAAAGGCAGTTAAACTTTATTAGTTCATGTTTATTGCTTTTTGTTTCCCGCTTTTTTTCGAAACAAAACTTTTCTCAGTTTTATTTGGATTTTTAATTACCTACCATCCTTTGATAATGTAATATTGCGCTATGGAAATTTCTTTATAAAAATTTTGGCACGCATTCCGATATAGAAGAATGCTTTAATAGGGAAAATATGTCGTGAAATTTTATCGTCCCGAAGATACTAGCTATCCATTTTGAAGTTCGTAAAAGCAATATAAAATATTTTTAGGAAGTGAAGATTGCTTCGTTTAAGATTCGATTGCGATATTGCAGGGAATAGCTAGTTTGTCGCTTGTCCGTGCTTTCATCTATTAGGTGTCCATATACTATTCGTATAACATCATTTTGTCTACCGTTGGACGGATTAAAAACTAAATATTAAGTGCGTTAAAATTGACTATTTTAACGGGTGCTTCTATGATCGATATAGATGCTGACAGATTACTTTAAAAATTACATTTACTATTGCAATTGCTGTTGTAACATTTACAGAATTTGGTACCGTTAATTTCTCGATTTAGTACAAATCCATAATAGTTTTGTAAGGTATATTTGTATAACTGCTCGATACGTACCTACGTATTGACTGCTAATATTTGAATACTGCTTAAACCATGTATATGATAATGAAAAACCGACGTTGAATATTGTTTAGAATGAGGACGAACGACTCCACACGATCGGTGGTCTTGTGTTAACAGCCTTATGTTCGGAATATCAGATGTGGTTTCAGTCTCCAACGTGTATCAGTAAACACCTCCTCAACTTGACGATTAAGAAGAGTTTTCGATCTTTAACTACTCAATTTCTACTACGGCTTAAAATATTGAGTTCAAAGTGATGACTGAATGAGTGAAATACTGAGCGGAAAGTAAGTTAATTCCAAAATGCTTTTGACATTAGAATATTCTTAATAATCTAAATTGTAGAAAATGGTGGCCTGTTGGTATTTAAATAACTAAAATATAAACTGAGTTAATTCAAATACTTATTATAGGCAAATAATGTTCAGAGTATAACGATAGGTATATCAATATAATTGTGGGTAAAAATTTAGTAGTGTATGTTGTAACTAATCAAAATTCTCCTTCAGAATACCGTCAGAGCAAGCTGAGGTTACAACCAGGCATGTTTTAAAAAGTTGTTTATATACTGCGCGTTGTGCCAGCCGAGTAATGGGGAACTTTCGTGAGATGTTAGCGAATTTGTGGTAGCGCTGCTTTGTTCGGTATTTCGCATAAAATGCCTGACATTATAACAAATATACTTTGTTGTATAAATAGTTGTTACCACATTAAATATTGCAAATTCCCCGAATCACTTTCCCTTAAACTACGAGATATGGGATCAGTTCTTCATAGCTCCATCTGTCAATATCGGATCTTTATCATACCTTTAATTAATATATGGACTTAGCGTTCCTCAATAAATAGACTATTTACACAAAAAAAAAATTCAATTCAAACCTGTAGTTCCTGAGTTCAACCAAACAAAAAACTCTTTAGCTTTGCCAGTATTTCAAGTAACAATATACCTATGCGATGCTGGTGTCACAGAAATACGAAAATTTAATATACTACATATTTTACATTTGAGGCGTCAGCTAAATGCCCTTTATGATCAATTACGATCGTTTGGATCAGCAGAACTAAATACGTCTAAACCAATCAAACGTAATGGGCGAATGACAATGTTAGCATAAACAGCGTTGTCTATAATTGCGTTGTGCTTGATTCTATTAATGTTACTGCCCGACCGCGTGTCGATGCGCCAATCCGATTACTGCTAACGTTTCCCAAAGTATCCATTGAAATAGATTAACAATACCACTGCTCAGTCTTGTGAGGAGGTGGTAAAGAGATGTAATATTTAGAGGTAATCCTCTAGATATTACACTTACTTATCCTCTTACTTAATCCTCTATATATTACAGCTTTTGTCTTAGTGACCGCTATAAATTCATCCCAAATAAAGACCGTGATATAATCGACATTAAACATAATTCAAATTGGACGTAACCTCTTTGTTAGTTTCACTGCTGGGCGTGGATTCTCTTCACAATTCAAGGAGGCTAGGACTTATTCGATCTAAATATGATGTTATACTCTATGTCACAACTGTTTTCTTAGTTCTATGGTTACACACCTTGACTGCTAAACCGGAGGTCGTGGGATCAATTCTTACCCAGGATAAATAGTTGTAAAATCAGGACATTCTTTTGTTTGTTTTGTATGGATTAAATAAAAATATTTACACAAATATCACATAGTATGTACATATATAATATGCACCTATAACACCTCTCTGGTTGCCATAACATAACACAGGCATTTAATTATTTAATTTGTAATCAGATAGCCGTGTATGAAATTGTCTCAATTATTATTACTAGTGGTCGCCTACTGGTCGAAATTCGACCATAATAAAAAATAATTCTTTGACATTTCTTTGGACTTTTTGTTTGAC